>JABXWE010056465.1:0-15872 GCA_014611495.1 Limonius californicus | reverse complement strand
TCACTTCCATGTAGTCCCTTTTATTCTCTCCGTTGGTACGATTCCAACTATATAGAAACATAAAAATGAAATATAATTCAACATTATCCACAGGAATGAAATCGTAGAAATCCTAAAGGAAATAACAATGGAGGGACTAAGTATAAGCCTATAAACAATTGATAAAAATAAGTTATGTTTTACCTGTAAGTAGACTGGATTTGGTCTTCCCTAACGGCTGGACGAATGGAAAACAGACATAGAATAATAACACGCACATCACACATCTAGCACTATCAAACACTTTACTGAAACTGATATTATTTCCTGCACTTTACAAATATGGGGTGTATATAACCAATCGCTAACATAATGTTGCGATATTAGTCAAGAACTGCAAGAAATGATGTAACCTGTAGCGGTGTAACAGTTTTGATTCAAATCTTATCTGTACTTTTTTACCATAATATTTGAATTATAAAACATGACTTAGTTTTAAAAAATTATTGCTAGTGTTACATCTGAAATTAACGATATAAAATGCATTTCAGCCTTCAATTTACTATAAGGTGTTAATGTACAAGGTTTTGTAATTATTGTAAAATTAGATTACGATTGATTTTTAAACATTTATGAAGCGTTTGATAATATCAGACTTCACGCTTTTAAAATTGCTATATGTATGTAATGTTATGTAAGTAGTTGTTTTTGTGATTTAAATTTAACTTTAAAAGAAAAAAGATAAGACTTGAAACAAAACTGTTACGCAGAGAGAAGTTAAATCACTTCTTGCGGTTCTTGTTTTGCATTTACATAATGTTTACAGCTAAATAACAAACTGCCATAGATTTACCTTCACCTGTAATTATAGGCGGGGGTGAAATTACAACCCCAAGGAAGGCTTTGCAAGTAAATTTAGAAGTAGCATATGATAGCTTATGCATTTACATAACTTTTGATCTGAATATCAAATCGACACAGATAAGTACGTATAGGTTATTTTATGTGTTTACACCTCAGACACAAAATTGCACTCTTTCTGTTTTCGGAAGCATTGATGAACAACAGTTTGTCGATACGGAAATACATGCAGATCCTTCTTTAATATCGAGGGACACATTACCACAGAAAGTTCCAGCTATTGTATTAAGTGACAGTTAGTTGTTTTAGGCACGCTTTCTGTAACTACTGTAGCTGCGTTTTGGTTAACACTTGCTAACGACATTTCTATGAATGTTAGGCGTTTCATTGTTTAACACACCGATTTCTTGGAATATTCAAACTGTTTTTAGTCAACGGCAACTTTTGGAAATTGTGCTTGAAATTCCTCCAGACAGTAATGCATACAATTGCGCCCAAACCTCGCCCATCTACAAAATGAAGACCATGTTGCAACAATGAACACAAGCCAATTGTTTAAATTATGCGGTGGTAGTTGAGAAAAGCTATTCTACATCATTCACAGTATAACTAATAAAATACGCAGAAAACCGTGAAAACCCAAATTTGATAGATCGACCAGCTTAACTATCAAACTTGTGACGAACATGTGTGCAATGACATGCCCACCCATCAATAAAACTTACAATTTACCTTCTTAGCTTCTTTTTGAATACCTTACGGCATGAGAAACAAGTTACATAAATATAGCTAGTTGAGATATTACTAAATAATTAAAAGATATCCGAAAGGCAGCCACGTGCGATTTTTCCAAATTATGGAGCTTTCCTTTGGGATTTCAGAACGAGTAAGAGATATAAGGGCATAAAGAATATGCACGTTCATGTACCCAATTTATTGATGCTAGTATGTGTGTAGCGACTTGTTCTATTGAAAAATTGACATAGCAAACGCTTGAGCAAAATTGCAAATTCAATCACAAGTAAATTATTTAAATTAGGAAAGATATCACAAAACTTAATCTAGAAATTTAAAATAAATACTAGCAATGGGCACCATGTTCTTGAACATAACCTTTTAAACAGAAGGAACGACTGATATTTCTAAATGCAATTATTACATACATCAATACTTCGTTGTATGTTTTAAATTCGATTCTATGTTCTTTGTAATAGTCGGAGGCCTTTTATAGGCAATTTCTTTGATAAATGCCCAATGGAAGAAATATGAAATTATCAGCTTGTACAATAAAATACATGTACGTTTAACTTTTTGTACGTATGTATGAGCAGGGGTCCTACAGCTTCTGCCGCATACCGCATTTTTAATCGTCATCTCCGTTCCTGTTTCTCAATAGCTCTGTCCCTCATTATTGCCCCACTCCATTTATACATGTCATTGTGGGTGTCTTCCTCTTCTTCTATTTGTTGGGGTATAATTGAACGTACGTTTTGGCCACAGCTCCTCCCCATTCTCACCTTATGCCCATACCATAAAAGTTGTCTTCTATTCTCTCTGTAGTCGTGCATATTCTTTTTGTTGGTCTTCTGATTTCTACAATTGGTATATGCTCTAACCGAGATATTCCGCATGATCTTAGAAGATCCATTTCTACAGTTACTATTTTCTTTCTACTCACCGATAACTGCCAACATTCTGATGCATATGTCAATATTGGTTCTACAATTGCTCTGCAAATAGTCATTTCTGTATTTATTTTGATCCGATTCGACCACAGCAATGAGTGACAGATCCGTACACATATCTGACCTTGTTGCACTTTATATTCTATGTCTCTACTTGATGTCCCTTCGCTTGATATTATACTTCCCAAGTATTTATCTTGTTCGCATTTTCTTATTTCTTGTTTTATTAGGTTCGGGTCTTCCTGTTCTTCTCCTATCCAGATATATTCCGTTTTTCCTAGGTTGATATTCATGTGCCACCTTTCAAATTCTTCTCTAAGCTTTCTGAACATGTGGTCTATGTCCTTTTCACTATTTGCAATAAGCACTTGATCATCCGCGAAGGAAAGAGTTGTTAAGCAGTAGTGATTGATCTGCAGCCCCGTTCCTTCTCCAATTTTATAGTTCTTCTTTTACGTAAGTTTTAAATAAGGTGGGTTTTATACGTAAATAGATTAGAGTACAGTGGCGATATCCCGAATTAAATCGGAAAATAATTAAACAATATAAAATCTTTCGCTTAAAATAGTCACGAAGTTTTTTTAAATTTTGTATACTAATATGTGCCGCTAAAGCCCTTTCTTGAATTTTGTTTTCGTTGCACCAAGTTGCCTATACAAGTTTCAAAAAACTGACTAGCTTGCTTGTGTTTGACTAAATTTGTAAACTCAACATCATCTACCTTTTCTTGTATGACTTATGGCGTCTATATTGTATTCTGTTGTTACGGGCCAAACGAGCTTTTTCGTCGACCAGCAACCGGATAGGTGGAAAACGGCCTGCAGCTTAGCTCAGAGGAGTAGGGGGGTCACGGAAATCGCTTACGGGAGGAAATCTTCCTGGTTGTGTACAGAGTAGGTCAAAATTAGTGGGCGCCACCTTCCAAATACAGCTGATTGCAAGTTCTCGTGGAAGGCCGAGGAGCAGACAGCTTACGGGAATCAAACTCACGTTTATTGTGCCTCCCTCCTGATTATAAAGCAAAATTCGTACACGCACAAATACAAAATATACAATAATAAAAGATGTAATAAATTTTAAAACACATATAATTAACCTTTTGAGAGTAACTGACGGTACAAAAAAATATGATATTTTACTCAATACAACAATCGGTTAAAAGGAACGTTCGATTAAGGGCGAGCTCGCCGCCCATGGCTTACGGTATTTAAATTCTCCAAAGAAATCTACGTGGCCAGTGGCGTCTTGAGTTTACAAGAATAATACAGTATGTGATTTCTTTTTTTTTCAATTAACAGCAAACAAAAAGAAATGACAATCGACGACGTCTTAAAAAAAAAGGTTCCATCACCTAGAAATTTGCAGGTTAACGCATACAAGGTTTTTTTCACAACACAAGAAAACTAATTACCTTGACTTTCGGTGAATGGAGTAGAAAGAGAGGCAGGCACAATTTCGGGGTTGTTTTCCGGATGCAGGTACAGTCTGGGGATATTTTCAGGGCCGGGGAAAAGGTAGGCGACGTTCCTCGGGAGACTTTGGGACGAAATAATTGCTGGTACGCCCCTGGGGATTAGATTGCTTCCCAAGGGGGTTCAGACAGTTGAAACAACAGCTCCAAGAAGCACAAACTTCCACGGGTTTTTAAATCGCTTATATCCGATAAAGATCGAAAGGACGATTACACTTAATTGTCCATGCACCAAACTCTGCTAATTTTGATGTAAATCCGACTTGGTCGAGATTCTATTTGCCCAAAGCTAAATACCGTCTGTGCCCAGAGTTTAGCGCCTACTTTATTTCTTTACGGCCCCCGTAGATGGACATGGGCGGCCGGAGTCAGCGAAGGTGTAAAATGGACTGCCTAACTAAATTTCCCCCTCGCCGCAAAAACATCACCCAGCCTAGTTTGTTCTAGAACGAAATGTATACGTGCGTTTTCCGAGAAAAGCTTAAAAGACAATATCTAGAAGGCTAGCGCTGCTAACAAAGGAATTCTGGAAAATATGTTGGTCGCCGTTCACAAACATGTCAAGCGTTAGGTTAAATTTTGAAAGTGGTCGCTCATAAATTAAATATTTGAAAATAACGGAAACTGCAATCAACATAAAAATTGCAATTAAAATAGAAATTTGATTCCTGTGAAGCGGCAAGTAGAATATTAATTTAATCCAGACGAAGTGGCACAATCAAATGAATATAACAGTGTTTCAGATGTATATACGCGTCGGTAGTTCCCCTTTCTTCATTTAAAACGGGTAACGTGTGTAAATCCCCGATGACACAGAGAGAGTGTGAAAGATTGAAATCAAAGGTGCTGTTCGGATTAGCACGATTTTTTTCGGATTATCGAGGCAAGGGAACTCGAGTCGACAGCTGTCGCGGAACACCGCGAATTCGGATTAACCCGTGTTCGGATTATCGCAACTGTACTGTACAATTATATTTTAATCAAACTAGCCAAAAACAACGTTCAGTACTTTCTTTCTTTCAATAATTAATTTCTTGGTGGTTCAGAACTCTACAGTTGATTGTTGCTCGGCTAAGGCGGGCTGAGAGAATGTCATTATGTACTGAAACGACTGCATGTGAAAACAATTTGTATATTTATTTTCTAACCAATATTATGGAGCAGCTTCCTTTATCTTCATTGATGTGTAATGCATAGTTATTATTAAAAACAGTTTGTTTAAAAACAAAACTGCGTTTTTTTGCAGCAAGTGCGTTGTTGCTATCACTATCGCGTTTGATATCAACTTTGCTGATAAACAGTACTTTCGATAAATGGCAATATTAATAAATTTGGTCTAGATACAATTTTCCTTTTATTTACTACAAATAAAACGATAAGTTATATCTTAAGTAAATATTATTATAGAGATTCGTTTATTAAAGCTCGCGTTTCTCAAAAAGTAATTGCGTACAGTTAGCAACGCGCACATGTACTAAATCGACAAGTA
This sequence comes from Limonius californicus, assembly GCA_014611495.1. Lineage (NCBI taxonomy): Eukaryota > Metazoa > Arthropoda > Insecta > Coleoptera > Elateridae > Limonius > Limonius californicus. The sequence continues at coordinate 10,387 of JABXWE010056465.1, read as the reverse complement.
AGGAGCTTTTCATCCAAAACAAAACCCAAAAGCAAAACAAGCAGCAGTATTAATTTTAGAAAGTCCCTATTTTATAAATAGACAAAGCGATAAGGGACCAGTTTGCAATTTCAATACTTAGTTCAAAATCATCGCCATTATCAGCTGCGTGGCAGTTGTAAACCGAGTAAAACAATTCATTGATACGTAGGCCAATTATTGCGGAAGAAATAACTGATGATAAACAACAACAAATTTTTCCTTTTATTTTTAGATAGAAAGTTTTTGTGTCCGAAATTAGTACATAGTATTTGCATTAAGGCGAAGCCCCTGGATCTATAGTGTTTCAAATTATGAAGGTGCTAATTATTTTTTATTTTTTAATGGCAACGATTTATTTTAAGTGGTTTTATAGCATACACTATATATAGAGTGTGTCCCAGGGTACACCATTCCAATTTCAAAATTTGTAAATATTTTTGTTTGCCGTGTTCTAACCGAAAGGCCCAAATTGGTCGTTTTCTTCAAATGCACGTAACTTTTACAATACATTTCATATAATTTTTGTACAAATAAAGTTGTAGGTTCTGTAAAATAGGCATATGATAGAATTCTTAGAGTTAATAATTTTGTGGATATAACACACTTTAATCTTTTTTTTTTTAAATTTAATTCGAAACTCCTTGTTAGAAAGGTTCTTTTTCACATAGTTTCGAGCTACAAAAATCTTAAATCCATTGTTGATTATGGTAGGTATTATTAAACCGAACACCAACATAGAGTCGATCGATATTAAAGCAAAAAGAGGGGCTGTATATGGGATCAGACCACTACCTGTTAAAATCTTCTATCTAAAAAACACCAAAATAGAGATACATTAAATAAACAAGAAAGAAATGATGCTGAGAACGATGTGAGTGAATATCAAATATATACTTTGGGTAGTTTCTACATTTAATCCACTGATTTCTTGATAAGAGCAGCAGAAAAGATAAAGAACGAGATCGACGGACTACTCGAAGAAATTTATGTTTACATTTGTCGACGTCTCTCAGTTCCTCTCCGCCAGATTTCTCTGTTTTGTATATCCTCTTCTCGTAATCCTCTTACTTCCATGGCTTCTGGTTCCTTTTTTCACGTTATTCGTTGTCTACCTTTTCCGTCTTCTTTGAGGCGGTGTCCAATCGTACATTCTTCTTGGCCATCTTTCCTTTGGGATTCTCTTCAAATATCCATACCACAACAGGCGTTTTTGTTCTATGAAGAAATTTAAAATACTCTAAAAGAATATTTACACCAATCAGCAAGAGAAACCTTAGCAGAAATAAGTGACAATGGAAATGAATCAAACATTTATTGGTGAAAGAAAGAGATTGAAAACATGAAGGAAAGACAAGTTTATCATCGATAGCTAGCGAATAAAGACCCAGAATCTAGAAATATGTACAGAGTGAAAAAAAAGTTAAAAAGTTAAAAATTCCTGCTGTCGAAGAAAATGCAATGAAATCGATAGTTTAATGGGGAATTCTAAATCGAAAGCACAGCTTGGAAAACTGTAAAGAATTTAAACTAATCAAACGGAAACATTGACAAGTAATCCAATCGGACTACATACCTGGGAACGGTGTTACCATGAACTGCTAACATAAACTATGAACCGAAAGGAGTAGAGGATAAATGTGAAGAAATTACAGTGGAAGAAGTGAGACACGCTCATAAAGTTATAAAGAACAATGAAGGCTCCTGTCGGTGGAGGTATCCGTAGAACTTTTTAAACACTTCCATAACAGTACTCGAATGTTTGACAAGTATCTTCAATAAATGTCCAAATGGCCAACCCATACCCACTGAATGAGAGACTGCTGTTGTTAGCTCCATGCATAAAAATGGAAATAGAAAGAAATGTACAAATTGTAGGGGTCTGTCTGAGTGTCAGCGTTCACAGCTAGACTGTGTGGGAGAATATTAAGAACAAAGTGACAGATGAAGAACTTAAGAACAGAATGGATTTAAGCCGAGAAGATCGTGTATAGACAATCTGTTGAAACAGTTTAGCAGATAAAACCACGGCACATGGAGCCCGATTACATCTAGTCTTCATAGATCGCAAAAAGACCTATGATAATGTACCAATCAAAAAAATTATGGGAATCTATGAAAAAGAATAATATTCATCCTAAGTATGTATACAAACGCTGTAAAGAAATGTTATGAACAAAATGCAAGATGCATAAAAATACGAGCAGGACGGTAATATTTCTTTCATAAATATAAATAAAGGCCTACGACAAGGTTGCTGTTTCTCTCCCACTTGTATAACTTATATTTAAACGTAGCTCTTAAACAATAGATAAAAAAAGCAATAAAAAGGGGGAGCAAATTGGGGAAACAAATATATACACATTACTTTTCGTGGACGATTAAGTTGTTCTTGCAGAGGGCATAGAAGCCGCAACTTATATGGTAAGGAAACTAATCGAAGAATACGAGAAATGGGGTTTGGAAATAAATACGGGAAGAAATCAATGTCACGAACGTCATTTGGAAACGAAGGCCAAAACTTGATGATGGAAAACAGATTAATAGAAAACACAGCTCATACAAATACCTGGTAGTGACTTCAACTTAGGACGGGAGGTATGATAGACATACTATATAAGCTACCTTATTTCGTTGTAAAAAAGCTCCCTATTACGTATTCTGTTTTTGAAATTGAGAAAACTACATAGTAATTTTAACTCTCTCTTCGCTTCATCCTTTTGCTTTTTTTGGAGCGTAGTACATCTGCTGGCCTTTCACTGAGTCTAGACGATAGGGTTGCTAGTGCAGCAATGATTTTAGGTAAAGTGTAACCTTATCCTATAAAACAAAACGCGCCGTACAATAAAGCGAAGAGCTGTGATATTTACAACCTCGACAATGTTTTCATCTCAATTAAAACAGCAAAATTATTTTTTGAATACTTACAAGTTCAACAAAAGAAAGTACAAAGGAACACAAATATGTATAACGGGACAAATAGATAAAAAAGAAACAATAAATACAGGAGTTGGACAGGGCTGCAGTATGTCGCCGACATTATTTAATATACAGGATGTATCAAAAATAGGTACCAATATTAAATCCGATGGTAGATTACAATTTAAACAAACTAGAAATAACATTTCTTTGGCAATGGGACCCTTAAGATATGAGAAAATAATAATTGAAAATTTGACCCAAAATTGTTTGAGTGCCGCAGGATAATAACAAAAATTTGAGTTCAAAGACATGTTATGCAAAGGAGAGTAAGATAGAAGTACAAAAAAATTTCGTATCACCTGCCACAAACCAATACTATTAGGTAGGTCAGTAATTTCAATTGAGTCTGTTGTTGAAGCTGGCAAGCAGTGTTTCTACCAAAATGGAAAGTTTTACGAACATTGAACTTACTGATGTTCTTATTTACGGGGAAGCTCAAGGAAACGCTCTAAGGGCAAGGCAAATGTACTTAGAGCGATAACCTCAGCGCCGCGTTCCAAATAGCCGTATATTTACTAAAACAGTCCAACATTTACGGGATTATGGCAGGTATCAACCACAAAACCATCATCGCGGTCGTCCAAGAGCAGAAAGGATTGTTAATGTAGAACAGCATGTCTTGGAATCAGTGGAGGAAAGTCCTCGTGTTAGCACTAGAAGACTTGCGTTACAAACTGGCGTTTCCCATTCTACTGTTTGGCGCATTTTGCAGGATCAGGGACTACACCCTTACCACGTTCAGCGCGTTCAAGGTTTGCAACCAGCGGATTATGTACGTAGGCACGATTTTTGTGAATGGCTTCTTCAAAAGTGCAACAACCAACCAAATTTCCTGTTCAATTTGTTATCTACTGATGAGGCAGGATTTACGCAAGAAGGGGTGTTTAATGTTCACAATACCCACTATTGGTCAGAGAAGAATCCACACGAAATAGTGGAACACAGTTTCCAACAACGGTTTTCCCTAAATGTATGGGCGGCATTGTAGGTGATCCCCTTATTGGGCCATGCATTTTATCTGCTCGTTAACAGGAGCTCTGTATTTACACTTTCTCAACGAAGTCCTACCAGAATTGCTTGAACACGGATATTTAGAGACACGGCGTAACATGTGGATTTTGCTTGATGGTGTTTCGCCTCATTATGCTAGGGATGTAAGGGAATGGTTAAATAATAACTATCCTGAAAGGTGGATTGGACAAAACGGGTCAGTTCCATGGCCAGCTCGTTCGCCAGATTTTAAAATAGTTGTGATTTCTTTTTGTGGGGCTACATGAAACAGTTAGTTTATTCTACGCCAGTGAACACAGTTGGGGAATTAAGGGTACGCATTCAAGACGCTGCCGATAGGATTCGGCAAGATCCTACCGTTTTCGCAAGGATACGTAATTCGACGTGCAGAAGCTTGTGTTCTCAGTGGTGGTCGTCATTTTGAACATTTATTGTGATCCCCTTTTCACTCTTGAGGTAAACTGTTTTTTGTTTTTTTCAGTTATGTTAAAATTGATTTAAATAAATGATGGGTATTCTGAAATACATTCGTACTTTTTTAAATGCTTTATGCATTTGGAGTTTTTGTTGCATGAAGCAGCACTTGTTTATAATTTATTTTTATACCCCATGATAAAGTGAAAACGTAAAAATTTAATTTAGCGGTAAATGAAATTCTTAAAAATGCCTTCTAATTACAAAAATGTCCAACTGCTTCAATTAAACCTTGACCCCGCCGGTCTCGGTGGTCTAGTGGTTAGCGCGTTTGCCTTTAGATCCGAGGGACGCGGGATCGAACCTGGCTGAGGTCGACGAGATTTTTCTAGCGGGGAAAAATCTGAAAATGCGCCTTCTGTCGGATAAGAAGTAAAGTCGTAGGTCCCGTGCCACTACGATGTGTGACACGTTAAAAATCACTACTGGCGTTGGAATTACCCCAGATAGGCAAAATTCTTAGTTAGGGTTTACAATAAGTCAATGATGGCTGCAGTGCTTCGAGATGCATGGAAAACCGCGTCCTAGATCTCGCTCTTTCAAAGCAAGCAAGCAAGCAAACCTTGACCCCTCCCAATTCCGTAGTTTATCACAAGCCAGACAAGTTTTTACGTGTTTGCCACTTTGGATTTGCTTTACAATTAGGTAATAACCTTCTAAAAAACTGAATAGTACCATTGAATTCTACTTGAGCCAATGTATTACTGGTTTAAGTATTTATACCTATTTCTGAATACCCTGTATACATGGACGACGCTATACGTAAGTGGAAAAAGTTAATGCGTTCCTACACATTCAATCTAAACAGCTATAACTCTGTGATGACTATGCTCTTCGCACATGACCAAGTAATAGCAACAACAAACGAGGACTCCCTGCAATATGCAACGTTTAAACTGAGCCAAACAATGGAAAAATATAACATGAGCATATCAATAAATAATACAAAGGCAATGGCTTTTAAAGGATACGATAAAATCATTCTGCACAACCAAAGCATAGAACAAATTAACTCCTTTAATTTCCTCGGATATCTAATATCCTTGAACGAAGAAAGAGATGTCCAAAACAAAATAGAGAAGTTCAATGCAACAATAAGACGGACACTTACGAATAAAATCAACCAAACCACCACATCTATAAAATTCAATTCTACAAGACCGTATCAGTACAACAATAACTAACGGCAACGAAACATGGACGATAACAAAAGCAAATGAAAAACGAATACAAAGTGCAAAAATGAAATTCCTTAGAGCAGTCGCAGGATATCGAAGAGAAGATAGAAAAAGAAACACCGAAATCCGTAAAGAACTAAACATCTTCAGCCTGAACGATAGAATAAAACAATATAGAAATGAATGACTGCAACACTTGTAAAAAATGGGTGAAAATCGCATCCCGAAACAAATGTACCAGTACAGACTTAGAGGCAGAATAAACGAAGTCCGACTTAGGAAAAGGTGGTCAGACCACAACAGTAAGAGTGCGGAGTGACGTAATGGACAGTTGAAGTCTTAACACGTGCGGAAGAAGAAGAAGAAGAAGTTCAACACAAACGACAACACTGAACATCTGCATGCTTTAATATAAATAAAAATCATTTTACATATAAAAACGCATTATGAAATAATATACAGTGATCCAGAGCTTCTAAGAAAATTCAAAATAACTGTTTTCGCGAATCTCGATTCCCTGCGTGCTACATCACACGTTCAGTTTTGTTTAAATCGCCACACATTTTTAAGTAAATTTGAACTAATTATCTGAGTTTACCGCAAGAAGGACTCCACAACAAACGTTCCATTGCGTTTAGTCTAGCATTTTCCTATAGAGCACCTCCTGGAATCAAAAATATTTTTAGATTGTGTATGCTTCATCATAACACAATAGAGAATTTGCATTTGTTGTAAATGTATTAAACGTATCTTTCATAATAAAAAAAACATATTTACAAAATGTTATTGAAATATAAATATTTATTGAATGACAAATTAATAAAGTTTGGCAGACATAATATCCGACTCGAAGCGCTTCAAAGCCGATGACGTCAATCCGTGCGATGACTTAAAAGCTGAAGCTTCAAACAGCATCGTTTCTTTATCCATTGTCAGTTGCTTTATTCAAGTTTACACACGTCGTAAGAAGCAAGCAACAATTACTTGCCTACGTGTCAAAATACGACCGCTATTACACCTAACAAAGTATTTGTTGGAGTGCCAGAATTTAGTATAGTTCTTAGTATAGGCATTTTTCAGTTTCGGATTAGCGCTTTATTTGCACAGCACAAACTGAACGCATTTCTGTTTTTGTTAGTTGCTTGCAGATTCATTTTTCCGACAATGTGTTGTAGTGACATCTGCGAACGAAACAAGACCAACACTGTACGTGTGACGTATTCTGTCGACTGACACGTTTAGTAGAAAGACACAGATACTTGAAGACGGAGGAGCTGATGCAGCCAAACGTCACTACTTAAATCTGTTTCCAGCAGTATTCAAAATGATTTTATGCTTTTATTCCAACTGCTTGTGGGCGTTTTTTTTTCAATCAATCTGCTGTGGTAAGAAGCGTTGTCAAGGACAATTAAAGAAGGTTCTCGCAAATTAGCAGAGGTTGTTTTTGAATCCATTTTTCAAAATTTTCCGCGTCCTTGTTGTTTTGGTAATCTGATGATTTTGATTTGGTAGAAAAAAAACAGCTGCTGTTTTCAATAAATCCATTGTGATTGCCAGCATGCAAAATCATATACCTTTTTCCTTTTGATGCTGAATCGGGCCTTTTTACACTTTTCGGTGTATCGTCTTGCCAAGAGCGTTTGTTGGATCCTTTTGCAAAAATCCAGGTCTCGTCCAAAAACACTACAGGTAAAGGCGATGGTGAATTTGTATTATCTATATATTTAAAAAAAAAACCGTTCGCAATGACGCTACACTAGCGTTTTCACATAGTGGTCTCCGGTTGCAATCTTTCTTGAATTTAAAACCAATACATTGTAAGAGTTTCCTAATCGTTGATATTGCAACATTTAGAATTTGTTTGTCTGTCAAATTTTGTTATACTGTTTTTAAAATGACTGGCTTTTTTTCAACGTACATTCTGTACACTACTCTCTAACTGTCATTTTTAATGTTTCGGGCATATCTGTAGTTTTTAACTTTTTTCTGGAGCTGCACACTTTTTTTATTAGTGGCAGGTTGTCTTTCCTTTGCTGCCCTGTTTTTCGTATGGTGGGTAAACGTATTTTTAATGCATCTGCAACTCGTTCCCGAACCGCTACAACGTCGCGTAATGGGCCAAAATTGTCTTTTTCGCGCGTGAAATAATCGAATAGATTTAACACAAACTGTTGACACTGCGCATTCAAAAAATTTCCGGACATTTCTAACAGCGTTTTCTTTTTACAATAGCTAAACACCAACTAACATCCAATGTTGAACTGGCTGTTCATAACAATAGTGCTACGAATATTAGTGAAAATTTGGGACTTGTAAGAGACAATTTTATTTCAGATTTTTAGAATAGCACTTAAGTTAGGTAGAAGTACCCTTGATGTGCAATTAAGCCAAACTGCGCTTTTGTCGACCCTCAACAGTTTTTTACACATCTGGTTGTCATAATTGTGACCGGACCTGGGACGGGGTTGACAAAGGCTCCGACATTGTCGTCGAAATAGTGTTCACTTCTCAGTTCCCCAAGTGTATAAAATAAAATATTGCCGTATAAACCTCCAAAACATTTTAAATACTGCTGGAAACAGATTTAAGTAGTGACGTTTGGCTGCATCTGCGCGACATTCTTCGTATATTTGTTTCTTTCTACTAAACGTGTCAGCCGACAGAATACGTCACACGTACAGTGTTGGTCTTGTTTCGTTCGCAGATGTCACTACGACATACGTCTTTGTCGGAAATATGAATCTGCAAGCAACTAACAAAGACAGAAATGCGTTCAGTTTGTGCTGTACAAATAAAGCGCTAATCTGAAACTGAAAAATGCCCATCGTAAGAACTATAGCCATGGAGAAAACTAACTAAAAACTCGTAGAAGAAATGGTGAGGGGTTAATTGCAAATAAAATGCTACTTAGGGCCATGTTTCTACATTTTTGTTCCGCACAACATTTAAATGTAATTATTTTATTGTTATTATTTAAAAAAATGAAATCCTCTTCTGACGTAACATTTAATGGGTTTATAACAGAATTATGTTGCAAAAACAATTTTCTCAGCGCAGGGTGTGAATCCACAAAAAGGCAAACAAAAAAATAAAACCGCACTTCTATGGAAGACTCGAGGACTATGAATAGCCAGTCACATCTTCAGATTTAAAGGAAATGAACTTTTTCGTTTAGTTGACGCAGAAAATGGCTTGCAGTTGCAAACATGTAGGTAATAAGGTGTGCAGTGTTAAAGCTATTCTCCAAGAATTATGCAAAAAACTATAACACCTTAGAGCGCTGGAATCTTTAAAATATAAAAGGTTCGTTTCAGCAACATTTCCAATTTTTACTTGTATCTAGTTTGTTTTCATTTTAATTTTATTTGAGAAATCTCAGCTGAAAAATGAATCTTTGTGTTAATTTAATTAATAATAGGTTAATGGTTTCGTTTCTTGGTTTTAATTAATCTTACATGTTACACTTTTTCATTGTTTTTGACTTGCATTATTATGTTGGAAAAACGTTTAAAATAATGGATAAAAAATCGAAATGTTGTTTCTCAGACAAATCCTACTTCAAGTAATAAAATGTGGGAAAATGCATTTATAGATCTCGTATTATTATGAAGGTATTGCCATCTTTGACTATTGCACTGAGAAAGATACATTTTGTAATCGTTTTGTTTCTCGTAACAGCTATCCCTTTCATTTTGTTTTTTTTTTCATAACCTATTTTGAGCAAACTTATTTACGACGACTTTTTTTTTAGTTGGAATACCTTTATTGTTGTTTCTTTAGATTACAATCGGAAATTTAGTTCAAACTTAAATTATTACTACAAAGTTTAACCTAAGGTCTTACTCATTAGCAGATCCTAGAGTCTAGGACCTAGACTCTAGATATTTTATTACACTTAACTAATGTGTACACCAATAACACTTTACTCTGCTTTTTCACAAACACTTATACCAACTCAAAGGGTTTAGTCCTCTTGAGTCTTCTGACTAACATCGTGTTGTCGAGGAGCTGGATGGCCTCAACATTGACGTGATGAAGTTGTCGCTGCTCATGCCTTCTGGCAAGTGTTACAATGGTTTGGCTAACAGTTTCCAATTTCACATCTCTGTGAAGGTCACTGTTGCTTTATTCTGAAAGCGCTGGATGATGTCTATGTTAGTCTTTCTGGCACAACCCCACAGCTGGACGCCATATGTCCATACGGGCTTAAGAAACTGTTTATATAATAGTATTTTGTTGTATATTGACAAGGTGGATTGTTTACCAAAGAGCCAATACATTTTCTTATACTTGAAGCCAAGTTCTTCTCGATTCTTTTTGATATGGGCCTTCCAGCGCAGCCTAGCATCCAGAGTAATACCCAAATATTTTGCTGTATTAGCATATGGTATTTGTGTATTATTTATGCTAATGGGGATATGTTGATCATGTTTGTTTGTGAAATTGACATGAACGGATTTAGTTTCGTTTAATTTAATTCGCCAGCGTTTAGTCCAATCGTTAATTTGATTAGCAGATGTTTGCAGATTTCTTGCTGCTTCTTCGTAGTCTTTGCCCACAGACAAGATGGCCGTGTCGTCTGCAAAAGTGGCTATCGTGCCATGCATTAACTCGGGTATGTCACTGGTGTATAATAGGTAAAGGACAGGTCCCAATACACTGCCCTGTGGCACTCCTGCGTTAATTTCTTTTATTTCAGAATAAGCATCTTCTTGCTTAATTCT
>JABXWE010056462.1:0-20521 GCA_014611495.1 Limonius californicus | reverse complement strand
TTTATACGGCCCTCATAATGAATTAATTTACTATTTATTTTTTTATAAGCGCCCCCATGGATAGAATCGTCGAATTCATTTACTAATTCTACTAAGTTTTTCAACCCTATCCGAACAGCTTCTCTATCTTCCTCAAATGTAAATGGATGAGATGGGAATTCAAAATATTTGTCGCTTTTTTCCTTCTTAAGCGCTGCCCTAAATAATTTTCGCAAATTATCCAAAGGTCCTTCGGCAGTTACTCCACGTATTTTCAATTCATAGGTCACTTCCCCTATGTTTAGTCGGTCGATATCCATACTGATAAATTTCGTAAACAATTTTGACGTAAATTTTTAAATTTAAACTACTAAAATCCTATTTGCAATTTTCTTCCAATACGAGAGCGACTTTTCCCCTAAATTATCCGTATCATACAAGCAAAATAATCGGCTATACAAATATACAAAGGCCCCGCGAAGTTGGTCGCCACTTTTCTTGTGACGCCTAATTAATTCCACACTAAAATGATACCAAAAATATTAGCGAAAAAGTCCAACCTCCTCTTCTTACTACACCACTGCTCTGTAGATGAATTACTAAAAATGATTATGTTAGCATCCCGGTGAACTCAATCGAAGATGGGCTGAGTTCCAATAAGATAAAAAAATAGGCGCCACCGACTTCTTAATTACTAACACAATCCTAGATATAAAAAATTAGAAAAGTCGGATTCTCAGGTCCAGAATTCACCTACCTTTCTTTCTGTAGTAGTACACGCTTAGTCAGATATTTACAATACAGGAATGAAAAGACAAATTGCCACTAAATGAAAATTTAATGTTCAACTGAAAGCTTTGGAATCTGTATTAATACAAAAAATAATAATTATCGTAGTAAAGTCAATTTTACGTAGGAGTAGCTAAATACCCTACTGAAACCAACTCAAACACAACCTAAGTAATTATTGCGTATCGGTACACAACATAATATCTTAAACACAAAAAAAAAACCCCAAAGCGCAAGGCTAACGAAGAGATCTCCCCGGATAGACGAGCGATAATATAATCAAAGTAAATAATATGACCCCAAAATTTAACTACAAGACGCAATAACACCGGTCGGAGTACCCTGTATATAACAAGACCACGTAAAATTGTCGTACTATTACAACATCATAACAAAATGTATAATTTCCCCCCAATATTATAAAGTTTAGGTATTTACGACGAATAATAATAATAATAGTTAAATATTGTTACAAAATTTAGAACAAGTGATAAATAAATCAAATCTTAGGCAGAAATATAAGATTTTCACTTCCCTTGAACGAAGTTCTCGTATCTTCACACGCAGAATGCAGGAATGTGACCTCCAATCACAGGTGTCAATTGAATCCAGATATCTGCACGGCGAAGTGGATCGGAATTTCCGTAAAACGTAACTTCTTCTAATCGTAATCACTTTTAATTCCTCTACGGGTGGATTAATTACCCCACACTTCATGCCTAATTTTAATTAAAATACCAAAGTTAGCAAACAAATCCAAGAGAACGAAACAAGACAAGCGATTGAAACAAAAACTTACCAGATGCATATATTCTGGCAAAACCAGTAGCTTTTCAACTGTGGTAAATTAATATCGGAAAAGAACTTCCTGAGTTAATCACTTCCAAACGAAGAACCAAAACTCTTAAGTGACGTAGATTTTAGAATGGAATAAACTTCCCTATTATAACGAATAATTTCAATCTACGACACAAAAATACCTCCAGAGAAAACAATCGTAGTAGCTTGAACAACGAACTACGTGTAACTGTCTTGTTTCCAAAAATCTCCCCTCAAACTTTTTAAACTTGGACTCGCCCAAAATTCAACAGGTCTACCAGCTTCGAAATATAAATACTAGACGCAAAACGGGTAGTCTAAAGATAGGCGTAAGGAACGTCACATGCTCTCAGCTTGGTGGTAAATAAGCAACTATCAACTTCTATTTATAAAACTCAACTTTCTTTTGCCTTTTGCCAAAGTAACGTAGGAATGTGATAAAATGAATGCGAACCACACAAACTCAGCCAATCGGGCTAAACATAAATTGATCCACAATTGAACAAATATTTATAAATTACAGTTTCCCAGAAGCTCAAACATAGTTTTTAAATCCTAAAGTTGTTTTCACCACTTAAAATTATGCCGAGCATATACGATTTAAATCCCTGCAACATCTTTCCCTGGGTAGGTTTGTGTGTTCCCTTGCACTGTGGCCCGGAAGAACTATTGTGCCCCGGTTGTCTTCAGCTTCACAATGATAGTTTGGTGTCTTTAAAAAGAATATGGTCGACAGAAACGTTATCAATAAGCATTTCTGGTTCGAACTCTACTTCCGCAAAATGTATTTGTCTGCGATCCTGTAGTCCCTCGCAGTAACGAAGACAGTGAATAGGAGTTTCATCTTCCTCTTCACAGAATCTGCACAACTGTTTTTCTGCAAGCGCTACGTTGTGTAGGTGTATATTTATACAACAATGGCCTGTGAGGATCCTTGTAGTGAGCACGGTTTTCTCCCTTCCAAGCGAAAGAAGCTTTTCTACCGTTTTCTTGGATGGTACCACGATATGAGATTTCAAATATTTTCATGCCTGGGTGCTCATTACTTTACTATGGATGCTTCTCTCTTAGCCAGCTTCTACTTTGCTCCCTGGCGGTGCAATAAGCAATCTTGCAGGTTGTCTCTAGACCTATCAGCTGTTCTCCGTCGCTGGCTCTAGCCAGCTCATCTGCTTCATTGCCTTGTATGCCCTGATGTCCTGGTACCCACATCAAACAAAGTCTGTTTTGTTCCCCCAGTTCCACTAGTTTTCTAAGACAATCCAAGGCCAGTTTGGAACTCAATAGGTATGATAGCTGCGCTTTGAGTACTGCCTAACTGTCAGTATTTCTGGACTCTCCTATTCCTGTAGCATCTCTGCAGCATGATTCGGGTACAGGAAGGAATTGTCCGGTCCGATTTTGTATATGCCCAGACCTGTACCATTGTCTGATCTGGATCCGTTTGTATACCAAGCTTCTCCATTTGCATGTGCACCATTATCTTCGTGCCAGCCGTCCCGTTCTGGTATGATTACTTCGAACGGTTGTTAGAACTCAAATGAGATTCTAATTTTATCTGACTCCATCCATAAGATGAAGTTCTTGTTTATATGCCTGAAGATTTCGCTATGATCCCCAGCATGACCTGAGTATCGATCTTATTTTCAGCAGGTATGTCCCCATCCTGGTCTCCGCCTCCTCTCATAGGTGTAAGGGAGGGACATGAAGGAGTACTTCTAACGCGGCTATCGGTATTGTAGACATAGCCCCGGTTATGCTTACACAGGCCTGTCTTTGTGTCTTGCTTAGCTTATTTCCATTCTCAGCGTTTCACCGTATGCCACCATACAAGAGATGCACAAGTGATAGTGGATACAATTACTGCCACTTGCAGCCAATGTACCTTGCTTGGGTTTAGCCACCATTTTTTACCAAACATCCGCCTAGAGGTCCAGAAGGCTCTGGTGACCTTATTTACAAGATCACACTACCAGTTCTACAAAAATACACTATATAGGTTTCTTATTTGATTAAAATTCCCCAAGTTGAGGTAGGTATCTAAATTCTGGTTTATAAAAGAAAGAAGTTTATAGATTTTAAATTCGGCTTCTAATTTCTGACCGATATACTTCGATGTATTAAATCATTAGAATAATTTGCACAACCTTGACATAAATAGATTGTTTAGATCTGGAATTTTAACGGAAAGACACAGTTTAGATCACCAACAACGTTACTTTCGATTCGGCAAACACATTTTCTGAAATTGCGGTAGGATAAGCTTCTGAAAGTTAAAAAAAACAATTGTGTTTAGGAATACATATAAGAATATTACGGGAATACGGGAAGAAAGCGTTTTAAGTATTCAAGTTTGCCTTCCAAAATGTTAATGAAAACACGCAGATCCCCGGGGTTACTTGAAGTAAATATATAGGTCTGTAAATAACACTAAGCCTCTGTAGGCAATACTTTTCCTAAATCCACTGCTAAATTTACAGTGACAGCACAATAGTATTAAATAATTAATTTGTAAAACTTGTTGAAAAATTGCCCGTAGAACCATATGTTTAACAAATAACTGGTCCAATAATGTTGTTTTTTTAGAGGAACAAATTTCGCACAAAGACGAGATAATTAATGCGCTTATGTTGAGCACCCAACAATATTTTATACGTATATGTAACAAAAGCTTCGGTACAAAAGGACGAGGCAAATTAATGAGGATTTCGTGCGCTTTACAAACAGGAAATGTACGGTTATAAATTAGATTCTTTCTGTGCAACCTAGGAAGCTTACAAAGAACTAGTAGTGCGGCTCTGAGGTATTAAGGGTCGATTACAAACTGAAATACTGCAATTGCTGGCGGCAGAGCTGCGAGATAATGTTGCAGAGCTGTGTTATGGATGTGCCAACATATCTTTCGACTATCGCAACTATGTTACAAACGCGGTTTATGGAGTGACATCGAGTGTTACATAAACTAATCGTATCTACGAGTAAATTCGTGAATTTCAGCCTGTTAAGTTTTATTGCTCTCTAACTAATTTAAAGTACTTTAAGGTGGTTTAAGTTCGCTATGACTATATCTTAAAATATTCATGAATTCTTAATCTAGCCGTAAAGAACAACTTTTCCTACACCACTGTTGTTACGCAGCTACTCAACGCACAACTAGAATAAAGCCGAGATTTTAAGCACGTTGTGCCATATCCCAATGTTTTGTTGTTGTGTAATGAAGCCAGTCTAGAAATAAAAGAACAGTTTCCGGAATCCGGAATGCATGGAGTAGGAGATGATTATATCTCTTAAAATATTCATGCATTTTTCGCCTACCCGTAACGAGCAACTTTATATACGTCACTGTCGATACGCACCTACTCAGCGCAAAACTAGAAGTAAGTCGACCTTTTAAGCGCGTTCTAACATATCACAATGTTTTGTTGTTTTGTTAACGAAGCCAATGTAGATATTCTAGAAAAGTTTCCAGAATCCGGAATGCATGGAGTAGGAGATGATTCTATTTCTTTAAATATTCATGCATTTTTCACCTACTCGTAAAGAGCAACTTTATATACGTCACTGTCGATACGCACCTACTCAGCGCAAAACTAAAAGTAAGTCGACCTTTTAAGCGCGTTCTGCCATATCACAATGTTTTGTTGTTTTGTTAACGAAGCCAATGTAGATATTCTAGAAAAGTTTCCAGAATCCGGAATGCATGGAGTAGCAGATGATTCTATTCCTTTAAATATTCATGCATTTTTCGCCTACTCGTAAAGAGCAACTTTATATACGTCACTGTCGATACGCACCTACTCAGCGCAAAACTAGAAATAAGTCGAGCTTTTAAGCGCGTTCTGCCATATCACAATGTTTTGTTGTTTTGTTAACAAAGCCAATGTAGATATTCTAGAACAGTTTCCATAATCCGGAATGCATGAAGTGGGAGATGATTCTATTTCTTAAAATATTCATGCATTTTTCGCCTACCCGTAAAGAGCAACTTTATATACGTCACTGTCGATACGCACCTACTCAGCGCAAAACTAGAAATAAGTCGAGCTTTTAAGCGCGTTCTGCCATATCACAATGTTTTGTTGTTTTGTTAACGAAGCCAATGTAGATATTCTAGAAAAGTTTCCAGAATCCGGAATGCATGGAGTAGCAGATGATTCTATTTCTTTAAATATTCATGCATTTTTCGCCTACTCGTAAAGAGCAACTTTATATACGTCACTGTCAATACGCATCTACTCAGCGCAAAACTAAAAGTACGTCGAGCTTTTGAGCGCGTTCTGCCATATCACAATGTTTTGTTGTTTTGTTAACGATGCCGTTGTAGAAATAAAAGAAAAGCTTCCGGAATCCGGGGTGCATGGAGTAGGAGATGATGCCATTTCTTAAAATATTCATGCATTTAACATCTACCCATAAAGAGTAACCTTATCTACGTCACTGTTGCTACGCACCTACTCAACGCAAAACTAGAAGAAAATCGCGCTTTCAAGCCCGTTCTGCGATATCACAATGTTTTGCTATGTTTTAACGATGCCAACCTAGAAATAAAAAAATTTTTCCGGAATCCGTGTTGCATGGAGAGGAAAATGACTCTATAATTCAAAATTTCCTAAATTTTTAATCTACCCATAAAGAGCAACCTTCCTACGCCACTCTTGCTACGGACCTACTCAATGCAACACTAGAAGTAAGATGAGCTTCTGCCATATATCACAATGTTTTGGTGTGTTATAACGCAGCCAATGGTAGAAATAAAAAAAAATTTCCGGAATCCGTGTTGCATGGAGAGGAAAATGCTGTATAATGAATTTTTAATATACCCGCAAAGAGCAACCTTTTCTACGCCACGGTTGCTGGGCACCTACTCAGCGCAACAGCAGAAATAAGTCGAGCTATTAAGCGCGTTCTGCCATATCACAATGTTTTGTTTTGTTTTAACGAAGTCAATGCAGAAATAAAAGAGTATTTGCCGGAATCTGTGTTGCATGTAGAGGAAAATGAGTCTATAAATATTCATGCATTTTTAATATACCCGTAAAGGGCAACCTTTCCTACGCCACTGTTGCTAGGCACCTACTCAGCGCAACACTAGAACTAAGTCGAGCTTTTAAACGCGTTCTGTCATACCACAATGTTTTGTTGTGTTTTAACGAAGCCACTGTAGAAATAAATGAAAATTTGCCGGAATCCGTGTTGCGTGGAGAGGAAAATGACTCTATACCTTAAAATATTCATGAATTTTTAATCTACCCGTAAAGAGCAACCTTTCCTACGCTACTGTTGTTAGGCACCTACTCAGCGCAACACTAGAACTAAGCTTTTAAGCGCGTTCTGCCATATCACAATGTTTTGTTGTGTTTGGAGAGGAAAATTACTCTATAAATTGAAATATTCATGAATTGATAATCTACCCGTAAAGAGCAAACTTTCCTACGGCACTGTTGCTACAGGTCTACTCAACGCAACACTAGAAGTAAGTTGAGCTTTCAAGCGCGTTCTGCCATATCACAATGTTTTGCTGTGTTTTAACGAAGCCAATGTCGAAATAAAAGAAAAGTTTCCGGAATCCGGGTTGCATGGAGAGGAAAATGACTCTATAAGTGAAAAAGTTTTTTAATCTTTTTCTGCTGAAAGCTATAAGGTCGTTTTATTAGATGTTTGTGATAGACGGGACGTATAATGTTCTAAACAACAGGATGAGAATTTATTTACCTTCCGTTTGGCAATCAAAATATTTCCCAACGTTGCACAAATTTATGAACTTCTTCAAATGAAAATGGAGGAAACTTTTGGTTGAATTTATAACCCCACCTTTGCATGTCAAAAAACAGGAGAGATAAAATTAGAAGTTTGTTTTATTCCCAAAATAAGACAATATATTGACACGACGTTGGATGTCTCATTATCAAAACTTGAAGCTTCCAGGAATTGTTTATTTTTCTTAGGGGAATTTATCAAAGAACCTATTTAGAAGATGAAACAAAACGTTCTGAGAAAGTTTCTTTGGCCGAGAGAATTAAAAATTTCCTTAGGAGGGAAATGTAATTCGAGTTTGAGGTATTGTTTCAGCAAAAGGAAATATCGCTGTCCCAGAGGAAATTTATTACAAACGCAAAGTTATAAGAAGAGAGCTTTAAATGTCAAATTTTACGAAAATGTAGAATGTCTAAAAAACTGAAGCTTTTTCCATTACTTAATTTTCTATTTAAAAAAAGTAGAAGATAGAGCGGTTTTTCCAAGTATTCCAACAAATATGATGTATGATATTTATGACCTAATGGGAGGAATGAAGGAAGTTATCTTGCAAAAATAGAACCGGAAAAGAAAAACTGAAATTCCAGAAAATCGTGGCCCAAGGGAGGTGCTAACAGATACAATAACTAACCGAATGGTTGCTTCTTCATTGATTTCCCGGCCTACTGTGTACATTATTATCTCCGTAATCGCGCAGCGATAAATTTTCCAGTTGGCGCTGAATTCCGGGGTCAAGAGCCAAAAAGGAATATTATTTATGTATCGTCCTTTTTCTGACATTAAAACCTGCTTCATGTCCCTTTGTGCTATATATTAATTCGCTTATCCCCTTAATCCTAAATGTTTCGCTTCGAAAATTGTGTCTGAATATTTTCACAAATTAAATTGAATTGGGCCCTTTGTTTGCTTTTAATGTAGCGTCTGTTAGCTTTTGCCGGCCTTTGCTTAAATAGTTCTCATGTATTCGAAATTTTCTAATAAATTGAACTAAAGGGAAACTCCTAAATCAACTCCTACTTGCAGGATTGAACAATGAAACTTAATTCTACGAAATCGGATCTAAACAGCAAGCGTTAAGATTACAAATGAAATAAAGCCCCACTTTAAAGCAATTAAGTTAGTTTGCAGAAGTTTCTTGCAGATTTTCTGCTTAAGGTACTTAGTAGTTTTGAAATACTTGAAAATCCCCTTAAAGGGAAAATATTCTTAAATAGCTTCCATGAATATATACACACAATTTTCGTTTGATTGATCACCAATGTAACTCAAAAATAAATCGTTAGACGAAACCTCTAAACCCTTCAAATAAATTATTTCAGATATTTTGTTTACGCTTGAATACTTTCCTGCGCGTGTTTCACGTTATCGGAATCCTTACTATTTTTTCTGGAACATTTGCTGCTTCCCAGTTTTCAACATATTGTTCCCATACGAACATTTAAAGAAAAGCGTCCTTCTGTCGACTTGTTTACGAGTTTATTGACCAGAAAGCTCCATGTTTGTAATTGGATCAGCCCCAGTTGCATAAGTTTGGGGTTTGCTTAGGAAACGGATTTTCCTGGTGCTTTACTTTTTAGCCAACTTGTTGCTTATTTTCTTCTTGCTGTTCGGAGCTGCGGAAAAACCGCCTACAGTACAATTACACTTCATAAATACTAAGATAAACCGTTTCCTGTTTCAATGGGTATTTCGCGACGCTTCAAGGCCTGTCAGATGGAATTGACTACTGCATGAGGTTTTGCAACATTAAATAGGTGCTTTTAGGGAACGTTGACGGCTAATGGATCACCAAGGTTGCTATAAAAAATTTCTGCTAAATTCCCAAAGCTGCACACTGAAAATTTTAAAGGCTGTTTTCCATCCTCAAGGGTATCTAATTAAACCATTATAGAAATTGAATGTTTGCTACGTTTCTATTAATAATTATTTACACACATTTAGAAAAGACATGAGGGAATGCGAATGGAAATTTACAATTATAGATTGTAGAATAATGAATACGTAACTGTAAATTTCCTATACACATTGACAGCCTTTTCCTACCACTGCTGGGAATCGGCCTCTTCTCTGCCACGTGTTTCTCCTCAGCGCTAAGGTATAGACACGGGGGACCTACAGTTTAACGTCGAATTCGAACGTCAGAAATTCCAGGGAAGGTTTTTTAGCATTAAGATCCCACGGTTGCAAGCCGGATTGAGAAATTGTGTGTGATGGGTTGCAGACAAGATGTTTGTAAATCTGCCTAGTATTGCTTAGGCTTCGCACCCAAGCCAGAATCGACGTTTTACTCAGAAAGCGAGCGCTCTACCAACTGAGCTACCACCACATATAAATTTCCTACACTTAAAATATTTTCATATTTTACCACTCTACGAGGTATAAAGTTTTTGACAGTATGAAAAAAGGTGCAAGTACAGGGAAAAATTAATATGCAACGACAAGTATCATTTTTCATTACAATAAGTTCTCTAAGGCCGTTGTCCCACCAAAGCTGCGCTACAGCGACGCGACAACGACACGATGTCGCCAGTGTGTATCTTTCATGTTTCACCCATGGTTTATATACACCGTACACCCACCAACGCTTCAGCAAAGAAACATCCAAGCTGCGTGTCGGCTTCTTGTTGCCGAGCGACTCGACAGGTCAGTTTTGAAGCAACATTCAAGCTGTGTGTGCAGTGGTATATTGCAATCACATCGTCGTCTTCACTTGATGACATTGTTCACTGAATTGAATGTAGAAAACACGTTGCTTTGGTGGGATAACTCTATGTCGCCTGCTTGTGTCATGTCGAAATCGTGTCGTTGTCGCGTCGCTGTAGCGCAGCTTTGGTGGGACAAGGGCCTAACTCGAAACTTAGTAATAGTTCCGATTTATCTTGATAAACTAAACATTTAGGAAGCTGAGAAAAAATGAACTTCTAAATTGTGACAATTGTGAACGTAAGAACAAACACGGAGCGCTCGTCTTGTATTGCAAATAACACAAAGTAACAAGTTCAACCTAGTATCTTCTTGTTTGAGTGCTTTATCTCACGAGACGTAGCGACCTTCTCTCCTATGCATGTGTTGCGCGTTTAGAGTGCCACAGACATACAGGACCTACAGCTTAACGCTGTTTCCGAACTACGGGAAGGGTAATCATTTCTACTATAAAAGCTGTCAAAAATTGCACGCGATTAACCAGGCGGCAGAATCTGGGAATCCCCATTATGATATTTTTATAATAATGCTGTACAGTTTTCCGGGTCGCACAACATTCTTCATTTCTTTCAAAACATTTTAAAATTTTAAACCTGCCAAGGCTTGCATATAATGACTTAACATCGTTTATACAAGGATGGTTCATCAATTATTGTCCATAACATAGGAGGCATTG
This sequence comes from Limonius californicus, assembly GCA_014611495.1. Classification (NCBI taxonomy): domain Eukaryota; kingdom Metazoa; phylum Arthropoda; class Insecta; order Coleoptera; family Elateridae; genus Limonius; species Limonius californicus. Next base: position 9,801 of record JABXWE010056462.1, on the reverse strand, counting down.
ACCGACAAATAAATAATTCTTTTATGGGAACGTCAGTTATTGATATTAATATCTGCTAAGTTACAGTTGCAGTTGTACATAAAAGTTATACATTTAATATTACTGCGGTGCTGGTGATTTTGTTGAAATGGAAAAATTCGAGATAAGACCTGTGATAAAATACCGATGGGAATTTATAATGACATGTCCAGAGTGTTGTTAGCGTTATTCTACCCCATCATATCGGGACCTCGGTGGTCTAGTGCGAGAACGCATTGGCCACTCGAGGTCACAGCAAATGCAGTCGCTCCGTTGGGGCGATCGAATCTCGACTGGGGCGACCGCATTCGCTTAGTTAAGTTTAGTGTGCATGTTCCATGAATGTTTAGTATGTAAGGGACGCCCGCACACTCCTGAAGTAATGCGAAAGCGATTCCGGGGGGGAACGGTAGTATGAATGTGTGAAAAAAAAACCCCTAGAGCTATTTGGTTAAACCGTCTTAAAAGCATAAATAGTAATCCTATGTAAAACCCATTTTAAAGGTGTACTGCAGGTGAGATACCAGGACCGGCTTCTAAAATTTTATTTGAAAACAAGAAATCTGTAATTTGTTTAAAGTAAAAGTTAACACAGTATAAAAAACACAATTTAATAGAAAGCTTTTAAGATTTTATTTGAAAAAGAATTCTGCAAGTAGTTTGTTTAAACTAAAAGTTAACACAATATAATAAACATAATTCACTTATTACATACGTGTTACAACAAATCTGCTTCAACAAATATAATTTATTAAACAATGTTTTCTAACTTATTGTTCGCTTGCACATAATTTATCTAACTTGTCAAAATAGTCTCCGCGGCTTTCGCTATCATCCTGGCCACCCAATTTAATTATCACTTGTTCATGACAAATACCTTCGTTTATCTAACTATTTTCTGTATTGATTACATGACGTACGCGATTTTTCCAAAGGTCCGGAGAAATATTAATCACTTCTTGTTGTATCACTTCACTGTCCAAATTGGGCGATTTCTTTCCTTTGCGAATATTTCTTTTGAGCTGACTCCATATTAACTCAATTGGATTGAATACACAACAATATGGCGGTAAACGTAATACAGTATGGCCTAATTTGCTTGCTAGATCGTCTATATAAAATTTCTTGAAAAAGTTTTTGTCTATAGCACCTGCAAGAATTCCTTCTTCGTGTAGCTTTCTTCAAAAAACATATCATGCTCTCGTAAAAAGTTTGTTATGTCGTCTTTTAAATTATTGGAATTTGGCAGTTTATTAATTTGCCTGGAATGGTAGCTGGCGTTGTCTAGTACTATGACAGAATGACTGGGCAAATGTGGCAATAAAGTATCTTCGAACCACGACTCGAACAACTCCGCTGTCATATCCTCATGGTAATCTAAACTCGAATCGCGAACATTTTTAGCCGATATCAAAGGTCTATGGTACACTGCACTCACCCTTCGTCGGACCCGGCATGTAGCAAAATTACCCTTTTCCCTCTTGCAGGAGGGTACATCCATGTTGCATTTATTAGAATCATCTACTCAACCTTTGCGGATGATATCATGGGTGTAATACCATGTCTAATCCCAGTAACATATAATCTGTTGTTTTCTCTATTCGTTTTTATAGCCCCTAGATATTACCGCCTCCATACCTGTAGCCTCTTCGATTCCATACTTGCTTGATGTTTGTTTATTGTTTTATATTTGAAACCTCTACTTTTAATAAATTTCTCTAATGTACTTATAGGACATCGTAAAAATTTTAAGTGTAACGATTTAATCGTTGGCACCGTATTCTCCCTATACATTTCATACATTTTTCGTCGAACTAGATCCTCGTCATCCTTATCTAATATTTTACCTGTACCATAATCACACCGTTTTTTACGTTCGCGCACTCCGAAGTTTACAATTCTTCTTACCGTGGCATAGGACACTTTTGTTAAAAAACGCTGTTTTTTTAACAATCCCTACATTTCCTCTTCTGTTTCCCTAAGACTGTTGTAAAAATTTACCACGATTTGATTAGCAACCAAGAATAATTGCTTTTTACATTGGATATCTTCTATTTCTCCACCACTTTCTTGCGATACGTCTTCATTGGCGACGTCTTCTTCAATACTCCATGTCTCAACATTTTAAACCCCGATCCGTTTCGCACATAAGTTTGAAAACAACTGCTGCCATGTTGTAGGGAGAAATATATGAAATATCAATTACAAATCATTTATATAAAATGTTTATGCCAGATACTGCTTACGGGCCTACATGAACTGCGACGATATTAATCCTTTAATGAGGGGTACCCCGACTTAACATGAAATGGACACATGAACTGCGACGGTAGCTCTCAGGTAGGGCACATGAACTGCGACGGTATTATCTAATTGTAATCCTCCTTATCTCGCGGCCGATGAACCGATTTTTGTACTACTAAATTTGCTTAATGTTATAAACGAAACCTTTATTTGTAATACAAGTCAGTTTTTTATCAAACAAATATCTAAAGGTACATTACAAATTATTGGTAAATGATACACACTTTACAAAATGAAATCTTTATTTTTTTAGTAATCGTGGAGTTGCCAAAGGCAACTCCAAGATTCCCATCCCACCCAGCTTACCCTGGCTCAACACATTTCGTGCTATTCACAGGTCTAACATGCCCCACCCTTGAAAAACCCCATGCCGCAGACACCACAAACACCCTGGGAAAGTGCAGTGCTCAGGATTCGAACCTGAGCGACTTTGGTAGAATATCCCCGAAGCCAAGCGCTGCGGCCATTACTCTACCGCGGTCCCCTAAAATGAAATCTTAATCGCGGATTTTGGCTGTATTCTTCTAACTTCTTGCTTATTAACTCCATTCGTTTTTTCACTTGACAATTGCGAATCTCCCGTTTTCCGTGCAAACTCTGTGTTGCAATATAGGTGGTCGTTTGGAATCTACCCAAAATTCTAGGAATTGAAATATATGTGGATGTTTAATATGATAATATGATTGTGCACTAATTCACTTTTTGAAATTAAATGTTCCCCACCGAGAGTATATAATTTCGATTTGCACTGTTTGTTTGTGCAGCGCCACAAAACTTCACCGGTGGATATTTCATAGATTCTTCAAAATTTGAAACCCTCCACAACTGTTAACTTTGCACCACGCTGCCTTAACACTCTTTTAACTTCCATGGCTGTAAAGCTACTGGCAGTCGAATAAGAAATGGAATATTATTATCTATAAATTTATTTAAATATCTACACCTATTATTGTAGTGGTGCTACTATTTGCACCAACCACAAACCAGAATTTTGCACCTCTATTATAAATAACTAAATAAGAATTTGTTCTTAGTTATCATTAATGAGGATTAAATTGTTGTCCATCGCAGTTCATGTATTTTTCAACTACGGTAATCCGTAGTCAGATAAGCGTATTAAGCGGTGCAGGTAATATCGTCGAAGTTCATGCCCACCCCTGCTTACTGATTTGCATTCTCTAAATGCAATTACTACTGAAAATGGGTTAAAATGTTGACTCAGCCCGGCTCGTTTAGATAAGTTGCTTGTAGTGCGCTTATCTTCAGGTACCATCTTAAGACGGTTTAACGAAATAGCTCTATGCCAACTATAATTAATTATTAGTGCCGAAATTTCAAATTAGGAGAGAAGTCCTGTCAAAAGCTGTTGTCACTCAAGAAAATATTGAGTGATCGTAGAATTACGGTCAAATATATTGCTGAGATCTGTGGCTTTCTCACTGCTGCCAGCAGTTTGAGATTAATGGACAGGGATTTGGATGGATTTTTGGAAAGATTGGTAATGAAACCTGGGTTTATCACTTTGATCCAGAGTCAAAACGGCATCATTGTTCCCAGCCCCCACGAAAGTTCCATGTGAATTCTTCGGCCGGAAAGATATAACAATAGTGTTTTGGGATATTGAGGAAGTTCTTCTTGTGGATTATTTACCACATGGTCACACAATAGCGGAAGACTATTACGCAAAACTCATACCAAAAGTTCGTGAGATTATAAAGCATAAAGGCGTGGAAAATTGAAACGCAACGTTCTGTTCCACGAAGACAACGCCCCCCCGCTCACAAGAACTGTGTTTCTATGTTTACTATCCACAATGCTGAGTTTCAAATTTTAGAACAACCCCCATATTCGCCAGATCTGGACCCCAGTGACTTTCACCTATTCCCCAAATTAAAAGAACATCTTTGGGGAACTCATTTTTATAGGACTATGGTGATGGCTGTGGTGAATGAGTGGTTTACAGTGCAAGACAAAGATTTGTTTTCGAAAGATATTCAAGTCCTGTGTGATCATTATACTAAGTGTGGTAAACTTTTAGGAGATTATCTTGAGAAATAAAGTTGTTTCAAACAGATCGTGTGTTTCTATAACAGGGACATTCAATGATAAACCACCTTCGTATTGGGAATAAAATAAATTGGTAATTTCTGTAAACAAGTTTCAACTTAACATTATTAAAACCAGATCAAGAAAACATTACATTCTTAAAATAAAAAGAAGTAAAAGAACTGCCCAGACATAACTCACCCATTTAGCTTCGTTCACGACCATATATACATTTTCCCTTCAATAGATAAGCGTTAATACATCATTGTGTAAATGCGTAGAACATGTTACTGAAATATTAGATTTTTAGTTCTCATCACTTCGTACAATAATTTCTTGTATCGTCAACAGCTTTTGCGTTGCATTGCCATGCACCGGCTTCGTTTCTATGATGTGCTTCTCCTCAGGATTAAGGTAGAAGCATTACAGTGTTACGTCAAATCCGAACGACATCAATTCTAGAAAAGGGTTTTGGCATAAAAATCCCCCGGTCGCTGGCCGGATTGGGCAATTTTGTGTTATGGGTTGCTGCACAAGATTCTTGTTAACTGTTGTGCTGGGGAATTAATCCCAAGCTATAATCGATGTTTTACCCAAAAAGTCTTCTCCTCTACCTACCTCAGGAAACACAAATTTAAAATAAATCGGATGTATATACGATGTTCCGCAGTTTAATTCCCGTACTAGGACAATATAAAAACACAATTGAATTAACACCTAACATATTTGATATTTATTCCCAGTAATTTCGATTTATTTTTAATACAGTTACGTTTTAAAGTTTTAAAAATTTTCGATAGCAGTTGGCGAATGCGCCCGCCGTACGAATTATTATGTATAAGATATGATTTTACTGTCAGTGCAGAATGTGCAGCTTCACTATCATACAATAGGATCGAAATGCCCTGTTTTCGAAATCGTGGTGGCCCTTGAGCAATGTGCTGCAATAGTATCTTCATTACTTCTACGTAGAATGCACCATCCTTTGCACATATATTATCTATCAAACACCCCAATTCATCGGCAAATGGAATCACCACGGTTTTGATTCTGGATTTTTGCAAAGAAAACTTTTTGAATGTTGGTGATGATGTTCCAGTTCACTGCATGCTCTGACGTCTCATTTCAGAATCTTGCCAATGACTCCCACTAGTGACAATACAAGAAAACTTGCATTGTCGCGACAGAACTGACCCTGAGCATGATGCAATCCTTCTCTTTTTTGCTTATCCGTAAGACTGTGCAAGACAAACTTTAAGCACATATTCGTGTTTCTCAAATTTATCAAATCGTTTCTTTATTGATTTTTAACTCATCTACCATTATTCGGAGGATCATTCGGACTTTTATAAGTAAATCTGTATTTTGAGAGATCTATAAATAACCGGTTTCAGCATCATCTTGAACATTCTCACGCCCATCTTCGCAACGCTTAAAGTATTCAAACACATTAGTACGAGGTAAGGTGTTATCCTTGCCTAGAGTGTTCAACATTCCATACATTTTTTCTGTTGTAGGTTTTCCTAATTTATAGCAAATTTTAATATCTACTTGTTGACGACCGACAGAAACACGATATACTCGCCAGCGTTCTATGCATAATTTAACAAATGTTTGATCTCTGCTTTACCACCATGATAAAACTGTGAACTACCTATTATATACTGCTTTGCATCTGGTTTAATTCAGATGGCTTTAGTGCTCCACCTTCAATCCAGGAATTAAACTGCCAAACCTCGTATTTATAATTTGCACAAATATGATATAGCAAATGGCACCAAACACTTTATAGCTTTGTGCGCAAGCTCGGGGTATTTTTGCATTCTTTTGGTGCAAAATTAATCTACGCTCTGGGAAAAGGAGTCTAGTTTCAACATTCCATCACATGATATTTTAAAAAGTTTTTCTTTCATGTTTGTCGAAATTTCAGCTTATTCGACGGAATTGTCTAAAAGCGGATTTATTATCCACCTGTGATAACTGTTTTGAATTTCTTTAAGGAAATAGTCAATGAGCTGTTGTTTTAAACTGTTGTGCAAACTAACTTACATAAGTATCTGCAAACACATGCTTAGAATTTATCATATTATCATCCTTAACTAAGTCTTCCATGAGTTCTTGAACGCACTAGAATGAATCAAACTTCTTCTTCAAATTGAAGTCCACCAGAAATGAAGTTTTTTTATATATCCGCCAATTTTGTCAGGGGCTGTTATTATTATGTTAAAAAGATTCAGCGATGCAGACTGAAGTCCCGAAAAAGCTTTCTGCAGAAGACAACACCCTGGAAGCGACATGCGGAAGCCGCCGCCTTAACCTGTGGCATGAGATGGCGGAACACAAGCGAATAGAGCCACGGGTTGGCTGCTGGTAGCCACCCGAACTACCCAACGTAGAAAACCCTTAATAGACTGAGGTCGGACGTGGATACTGCAAAAGTAATCTGAAGGAATGGGGTTACAGAGAAGACGATATCTGTGAATGTGGTGCGATCCAAGATCAACAACAGTTATTTTCACGCCCACACATTTAACGTTCATGCACAGTGGAAGATACTATTTTAATCAATGGCAAGGCCATTCGCGTGGCTAATATTAGAAAGGGTCTATTTAATTTGGTAATCCGGACTCGAAAAGTAAGTAAATAAGATTACGTTAATGTCACGGCCTTGCAAACTGCTATTCAGAGTGCTTAAGTGCTCGAAAATATCGGAAAGGAAAACCAGCGTTAGAAGCCAAAAGGAATTGGAAAATATGTTCTCATATTTCGGTTGCTCATCTTCCAGGTACATCAAAAGTCCGCTTTTAACGGGAAAACTCTTCTCAATACGTTGCCCGTTGAAAGCCATCTTTCTTCCGTGTGATAAAGTAGATTTGCGTATAAAGAACTCATGGCTTTTTAATTTTTTGAAAAATGCGAGTCTGCAATGCTTGTCCCTTACCACTTTAATGACGTTTTCAAAGCACAATCTATTTCAGAAGATAAAGATTTTGATGCAAGAGCTTTTCCATGTAAAAAACCGTATAACCAAGTAGTATTTGGCATTACCTCTATTAATCTTACAATAAGACCAGATTTATACTGTTATAGACGCCAAAGGTGCATACACCAACGCATTTTCTAATCTCGTATTTATTAGTACTTTGCATGAAAATGTCTGAATAAACATTTTTCGGTGGTATTGGAGTATCAAATAAAATATCTTCTGTAATGCCATGTCCAGTATTGTATCTTACGAAAGCGATGAATAGGGCACAGTTAAAAATATCCACGGATTCGTTCATCTGTAATGAGAAGTACGTCTACTTCTTAACATTTTCAACACTTCACTTATCGTTCTATGGGTAGTATTATTAGAGAGGGGTATCGATTTCAACTTGTCAGTCTCTTTTTCACCAACCATTATTTGCACCATTTCAACAGCTGCTGGTAAAATCAGATCTTCAGGAATTGTATTTAACTTACTGTTTTTTTTTTCAGTAATGATAGTAATGCTTTTTCATTAGTAGTGGTTGCTAATGTAATAGTGGCTTGCTCCTTGTGGAAGGAGTTTAACTTTCTTCCAAAGAATTCCTCAAGCTTTTCTTTTTGTCTGGATGTTTGGTATTTAAATATCCAAATACCTGTGATGGTTTCATACTTTCTTTTGGCTACACTTCTCGGCAAAGTACACACTGGGGTTTCTGGAAAATATCGCTAAAACCATATTTAAGATATTCAGCGCTGTCCAATATATTGTTCTTTGTATTCTTGTCACTGTTCTAATGACCGCTTTAAAAATTTATACATCTCTAACAAAATAAGTACAGTTCGTATTTAACGTTAAATATTTGTTATTGACTTATTGCACTCAAGACACAGTCAGCAGTACAGCACACAATTTTGAAATTATAACTAATCTCATCGCGGTCCGCTGCTTATATGATGAAAAATCAATTTTCCGGAATATTCCAATGCCATTCAGCATCCTCTCGAATATGGTGGGAATTTCCGAAAACACGGATAAATAAATTGTGCAACTTGGTAATATATGGTGTCAGTTAGCCCTTTAGCTGCTGATTAAAAATGAAGTTGAGTACTAAAAAAAGTGGGGATTGCTAGAAAAGTTTTCAAAAAAGTTTACGTACACTTCTATAGTATAATATCTGATTTAACTGGCTAGGTGGGTTTAACTATTCCTTGTACCTGACCAATCAATTGCTGTCCATATAAATACAGAGACGATAAATCGACGTAAGATAATAAATACATTTTAAGAGTCTGTAATTTTTAAACTGCATCACATTAACATAGACATAGTACTGCCAATACATCTGTTAAATCAAATCCTTACATAAATACGAAAATTAAAAAATTTCCAACTTTTTAGAAGTTAAAATTATGTTTAAATAAAAAACTAAAAATTACAAATCTAATATTTTTTGTTCCACTACTTTTACAGACAGACTTTAAAATAAGAATCTGGTAGTTAATTCAAATCGATAGTTGTTCATTAATTTAACGTAAGATTTGCACAGTGTGTGGTGGTAGAGCGCTCGCTTTCTAAGTAAAACGTCGATTCTGGCTTGGGTTCGAAACCTAATCATTACATAATATGCCGATTTATAAAAATCTTGTCTGCAACCCACCATACACAAATTCCCAATCCGGTTTGCAACCGTGGGATCTTAATGCTGAAAAGCTTCTCTGGAGTTTCTATCGTTGGGATTCGACGTTAAACCGTAGGCCCCCGTGCTTCTACCTTAGCGCTGCTGAGGAGAAACAGGTGGCAGAGAAGACGCCGATGCCCAGCAGTGGGAGGAAAAGGATGTCAATGAAGATTTTACTAATTTGTGATTCTGAAAAAATTTATTTAGCTAAAAATAATGGTTACAAAATTATTTTTAATGAAAAATGTCTTTCATTATTCGTCTAAAATTACATGGAACGTGCTGCATTCAATGTAGACTTTATATATTTTTGACACATTAATTAATTTATTCAACCATTCCTCACAATTGGAAATTGTAAAGTTATGAAGAAATACAAACTTTCATTTTTAGAATTACCTCTATTATTCTTCCGGTTATGAATGCCCACGTCCTAATGAAATTTTGATTCTGAAACAGAGTCGTTAATTATCTCGCTATCTGCAAATAATCAACTGTTAGATTAAAATAATAGTCGCCAATTCAAGAGTTAAATTACGAAGCTGTAATACTAATTAATCAGTTCAAATTACATTAATTACAAAGTTATGCTGGGAAAGTCTAGATATTTAAATTGAATGCCGTTTTTCCAATAAGGCTTATAAATTTTATGTAAGAAAATATGGGAGCGATAATAAACTAATTAATTTCATAAATTAAAATGTAATGAGATACTGTTGCCTGTTAAAATCAAATCAGGTAGGTTATTACCCAAACTGGAAATACTAGTCTTGGGTAAAATAGC
>JABXWE010056461.1:0-17643 GCA_014611495.1 Limonius californicus | reverse complement strand
TTATTTACCAGAAAATTCTAGTTTATTGTAGTTATTTTGAAGTTCTGGGCGATACATTCTTATATTTCACTCACAAAATTACTGCACTTGATAAGAATATACTGTTATAAAAAAGGGGCAGTTTATGGAAGGTAGACAAAAATTATATATTTTCTGTCATATTAACGTAAAAATGTAATGCCGATATTATATACTTAATATTTACTTTTAAAAACCTTACAAACCACAGGTTTTATTTAGACATTCACATTAACCTTTACCAGATTAATCCCATACATGTTTTCAATTTGTAGTGGATTTTAATATAATTTACCACAGAAATAAATAGTATGTTCTATAATTTTTAAATTGGGTTTCCCAAATATTACACTACCGCGTATTTACGTACTTTAATTGTTGCAAAATTATTTTTGAGCTTGATTACTGCACGTCTACGGTAATTACCGCACAGTTGGCAACACTGTTTAATGGTATTTTACCATCTATGATATAAGAGGACCAAATTTAAAACAGGAAATTTATAACCGTTTCTAAGACTGCTTTCTCATTCAAGGGAAAAACGGCAAAATGTAAACAACATGGCATTTATATATTATATTAAAATAAACTAAAAAATTGCAGATGCACTTTGTAAATATTATACTGCACGGTAAGCGATTGATAATTGTTGGCCTTATTTACTTTTCTATCTTTTTTCTTTATCTATTTATTTTTAATCTTTTATCTGGTGACATAGGATTCAACAGATGTGTGTGTTTTGTATTTAAACTGAAACTAATGTAATAAAGCACACTGGCCGTAGCAATTATTTTCTGATTAAGTGGTAGATACACTTTCAAATTGAAATACCACATTAGAAGTTAAACGATGCACAGTAATCTTATCTACTCTTTTTAATATTAAGAAACGAAATCCACCGTGTTACTGAAATCTATGGCCTAGTTGCTAGAAAAGATTGTTGGAAAGATACAATATAAAATCTACTCATAGATACAGCCGACTATAGTTAACATTTTTTAATGTAGATGCGAATTCGTTTAAGTCAGCGAAATTGTTGTATTTTTATCGCCGAACTCAAATATATAATCACAAAAACAAAATATGTTACTGTTTAAATAACACCATATTCAACTTCCTTTGATGCAACACCTTGTATATTTTTATAGTTTTAGAATCCCTGCGTTTTCTCTGCGTAAAAGTATTAAGCAATATACCAAAAAATTACAAATACCTAAGTTACAAGCTGAAAAAGAAAATCTCTTGTATAAGTAGTATAAAATACCTTTACGTGCTTCTCTGATCTTAAAGCTATGAATAGGGCAAGACACAATATCTATACTTACCTAAAATATGGATACTTCCGTTTATATTACATGTTGATGCCAATACCCGTACCGATCGCAGTACCGAATGTATGGATAGTATCGAGACATCGAAAGTATTGAAGGAATCGGAAGTATTGAAGTATCGAAATATCGAACGTATAACAGAATTTATCGAAAGTATCGAAGTATTGAAAATAGGTACTATTAAATTATATCATGTTTAACTGGACGTTTTAAAACTCTAGGTGAACATCAAAATGATTTACTGATTGGTAGGTTATAGTAAAAATATCAAATTAGAAATTTGTAAATCTCCTGACAAATCGATAAGTTTGGCAACAGCGGTATTATCTATTCTAATCAATTACGGTGCTTAGTAATTCATACGGCAGATATATCATACAAAACAGAACCATCTTATACTCTATGTCTATATTATCAACACTGTGACGTTGTATATCAACAAGATTTACGTATTTATTCTTGAGGATTTCCATATTACAGATATCTCGACCTTACAATATACGAAATATAGGTACTTGTTAGATAAGTAGTGTAATAATATCTCGATAATTTTTGTATCTTGCTACTTTCATATTTTAATTACTCACTACTTTCGCTATTTTCATATTTTTAATATTATAGTACTTTCGACACTTCAATACATTCGATATGTTCCATGCTTTGATACTTTGGAATTCTCAATACTTTCGTTACTTTAATACTTTCAATATTTTCCATGCTACGACAATCTGCATTCTTCGATACTGATATACTTCGATACCTTCGATACTTCCTCCAAATATTATATCCCCACTAATGAGGCCCCTGCTTCAGAAAAGCAATGCAATGAGCCCCCCGATTGAACCCCTACATTGTCGCAAATACAATTTAAAGCGACAGCGTAGCCGTAGCATTTACCTAAATGACATTTGTATATCTTTTTAAATACGTTAATCCTCTCAATTTTGAATCCTAACTTCACGGAATTCTATTTTCATCTCTTAAATCAGTCTATACATTAGATTGCACCTAATAAATTTAACTGCTATACTATGAGACGCAGCAATTTGCTCTTCTATGCGTATCTTGCCCGTTTACAGTTTCTCAGACATAAGGGACCTACAACTTAACGTGGACTCCATACTGCGGGAAGTTTGAACACTTCTACTTTAGGAACGATTTACTAGGCAGAATATCTCGTTTGTTTGACATTGCCTGAAAAGAAAGTAATTGTTATAATTGAATTTTAATGATAAAAGTTTACTATGTTTTGATAAACTATGCACTCGTATTTCATGACCAACAAATTTAAAAAAGTAGTTCTTTCGGTAATATATGTATAGAACTTAACTATACTTAATACTATAGAACTACTAATGACATTTTCATTTTGTCTTTTCACTCGCGGCTCATGTTATAAACATAGATATAGAAGAAACTGTCAATTAAGATGTGCGAGTACCTGAAACATTCATGAAAACAACAATAAATTGCTGCGAAACGTTTTTTATTCTAAGGAAAGAGAGAAGATACGAAAACAATTTGATTCGCTTTATATTGAGTTTGTTTGCATGTTTACTATATTTAATGGCTGTCGATTTAGAAATAAGTTCTTAAACAGGTATAAAATTTCACACTTTATTAGTCTACTATAGTACAAAATGTATATACTAAAAATTCTGAAAAAAAAAATAAATGTCGACAACAATATGATTAATGAAATATTTAAACATAACCTAAATGACAAATTTAATTATCGAAACAAATTAGATTTCACGATTATTATTAAATTTTTGATTTTTTTGCAGCCTAATTGCTCAGTACAGCGTAACAGTATGTAACATTAAATATATATTTTTTTTATCAGCGAATGTATTTCTTTATCCATCATCTTTGTTATCATAAAAATGCAAAATTGATAGTTTTATTTCTTTTTCGTTTGAGCGGGAATTAGCAAATTTTTTACTTTATTATAGCTATTAAATGTGCAATTCATGCTATAGGTACTTTAAATATAAAATAATGCACGCAATATGCAACACACGCCATCGCAATCAAATATAAAGCTCGCGAAACTTCAAAGTTGCCTACTTCCAGTTCATTTCAATATGATGTAATGGATTTTAGGATGAACGATTCCATTATTATGACGATTTCCAGTTTGAAAGTCTCGCTCTTCCCAATTTAGAAGGCATTGTGGTTATTTGAGATGGTTATATAGGAGTGTTGTTTTAGGATTCATATATTATTCCGTCTGGATCTAGAAACTAAAATTAATTGGTTTGTTAGAACAAAATATAGCGTTAGTTTGTTCGAACAACACAAAATCAAACGGCAATAGTATACGATATTTTGCCAGTAAACCTGTACGAGGCGTTGAAACTTTAATGTAATCTGAATTATCAATTACTCGAATTAACACACATTTACGCAAAGTATTTTAATTTAAATGTGTTATTTTTTGTACTTGATTCTCCTGCAATATTAAGTACATTGATGGGTATTTATGTACCTGAATTAAAATTCCTCAATTTATTCATATGACTAATATTAATAATATTAATGGGGGTCCATTCCATCTTGGAATCATTCCCGCATTTATGAAACTATATAAATACGAGGTGTGTTCAATTGAGAACCATCATTGCTTTATAAAAAATGTATTCAACAATTTAATTATAAATAATTATCATCACAGTTAAGGCACCTATCTCATTGTTTTACTAACCGACGTATACTCTGCTCATAGAAATCTTGTGGCTGCTGATTGAAGAAGTCTTCCACAACTATTTGTACTCAGACTCAAAATGCCGACCTTTTAACGCTTTTTACAGCGGTCCAAAAATATCGCAAGGCGATAGGGTGGATGCTCTAAAACCCTCCATCGCTTTCGTTGAAGATTTTCTTTTACCACTTTAGCAACATGAGGCAGCAAAATGACCCCACGCGTAAGTTTTCCTGGGCGTTTCCGTTTTATGACTTTTTGAAGCTTGTTCAAAGTTTCATTGTACAGATTTGCAGTGACATGTACTCCAGGTTCCTTAAATTCTGTCAACAAGGGTCCTTTATGATCGAAAAAAAATGTTGACATCACCTTGCCTGCAGAAGGTTGCGCTTTAAACTTCTTCGGTGGTGGTGAACTTGAACGTTTCGATGATTTTCCCTAATAAAGCCTTCCACACATGCAGGCAGCACACCGTGCACCTGATCGCGGCTTATCCATAGTCCCTCTTTTCCATTCTTAAATTTTCGGCACCATTCCTTCACAGTTGGGTATGCAATGCATGCATTGCCATACATTGCTTGCATTCGCGTATGAATCTGCAATGGCTGCACACGCTCAGCACATAAAAATTGTAGGATCGCTGATCAAACTTGAACGAATTTCCAACAACAAACGCCATTTCAAAATCGAAGTTTTAAAAGGCAGAATCAAATTCAAACGCCAGAAATTTATTAATGTGTTGCTTACAAACACTACGAACATTAACAAACGTCGTTTGAATTATTGCATTTGTTTTTAAGTTGATCAAAGATGGGTTTCAGTTGAACAACCCTATTATCTTGGAATCATTACCGTTCCTTTACGAAATTCAATAAATCCATTTGATAGTGTTCTTATTTTCTCCTTCCCCTTCTTTTTTTTTTCTTCTTCTTCTTCTTCGTTCCTGTTGTTTCTCTGTGGAACGTAGGACATTATATAGTTAATTAGGTATAAGGCCTTACCCTAACCTAAACCACTACGTTGCACTATTATTTACGTGTCTTTATTTATTATTATAACACTATTCCAGTTGAGTTAAACCACATGTTGGGTGCATAATGCTTCGACAAATTCTTTCCATCTCGCCTTGTTTTGAGATAGTACCTTAATCGGGCTCCAGCTCATGTTGCACGCATGGAATTCGCTTGCCACTTGTCTTCTCCATGTTAGGGCTGGTCTACCTTGTTTTCTCTTTGCTCTGATATACTGTAGTGCCTGTCTCATGGTGTCTGTGATGGGTTTGCTTAGTGTATGCCCCATCCATTTCTAAAGCCGTCTTTTTATAGTTATTTCCACTTGTTCTTGGACTGTAATATTCCACAACTCTATGCTTAAGACTCGATTTGGCCAGTATATTTTGAGTATTCTTTTCAGACATTTGTTTATAATAGTTTGGATTTCATTTGTTTGTTGTGTATTTAACGCCCATGTTTCGGATCCATACAGTAACACACTGCATTCGTATTAAGTATGCGCAGCTTCGTTTTCTCTGACAAGATATTTGAGGACCATGTTTTGCGCAGCATGTAGAAGACATTTTCTGGCTTACACATTCGCATTTTGACGTCAGTCTCGCATCTTCCTTGTTCATCTATAACACTTCCTAGATACATAAAACTTTCAATATTATCTAATCCATTTCCTTCTATTACTATCTCTTTCTTTTCTGCTGGAAATATGCTTAAAGCCTTCGTCTTCTCTGTGTTCCTTTCTAGGTCCACTGTTGTCGCTATCGTCATTAATAAGCACAGTATTTCTTGCAGGTGGCTTCTGTTTTCAGCAATTATACAGATGTCGTCTGCAAATTTCAGGTGCTCTAGTTTTTGGCCAAATAGCCATGCTGATCCCTTTCTGTTGTCTATCCATTTACTCATCACCCAGTCCAAAATTATAAAAAACAGCAGTGGTGATAGGATGCATCCCTGGCTAACTCCGCTCTCTACAACGTATTTTTTTCATCTTGTGCCATTATGTTCAATACTCGCGATGTAATAAGCCTAATATATTTCGCTGGTAATTTACGCAGTAGTCTCCACATCTTTGTTCTATCTACTTTATCAAGACCTTTTTTTCAAATCGACAAAGCCCATATGCATTTCTTTTTGTCACTCATTACCTTCGTCTAGAATTATTCTTAAAGTGCATATTTGGTCTGCACAGGATCTTCGCGGTTTAAAACCTGCTTGATTTGTTCTGAGTAACCTTTCAATCTCTCCCTTCATCCTATCCTGAATTATTTGAGTTAGAATTGTATTAGTTGTATTTAGAATCGTATTGGCTCTCCAATTGTCGCACTCTAATCTACCGCCACTCATTGGTAATTTAATAATGAGTCCTTCAGTCCATTCTTGCGGTATTATCTCTCCTTCTCTTATCTTGTTTAGTAAACAGTGAAACTTTTTGATACTTGTTTCCGCTCCCGCTTTAATTAACTCCCCAGGAATGTTGTCGGTACACGCAGCCTTAGTATTTTTCAATTTTTTTATGGCCGTTTCTATTTCTGCTGTTGAAACTACTCCACTATTCAGATTCAGCTCATCAAATTTCACATCATCATCGTCCATACCGCTAATTTCGCCACCTTAAAGTATTCCATCCATCTATCTACTATCTCCTTTTCCGCTTTCCGGACGTTACCATCCTTATCCTGCATTGTTGACAGATCTGCTTTTCCTGACATTTTTCATGTTATAACATATAATATCTTCATATCATTCAGTCTTGCAGCCTTTTCCGCTTCTTTCAACAATTCTTCTTGTTGTTGTGTTCTGTCTTTCCCTGCACTCTTTTTTATTTGTTTGCCTTTTAATGCAGTACAGTTGTTCTAGTTCTTTTTTTCTTTTTTATGTAGATTAAATTAGTATTTTTTTTAATTCATCTACATCTTTCTTCGATTAAGTCCCACGTATTCTTTGTCATCCACAATTTTTCATTTCTCTATCTTGTTCATATTATTTCTTTTGCTGACTTCTTCACACTTTCTTTGTATTTTTCCCGCATTTGTTCTACGTTTAGTTCATTCAGATTATTACCTTCTTCAAATCTTTGCTTCAACCGTATCTTGAACTTCCCTAGCATTTCTTCGTCCACGAGTCGCTGAGTATTAAATTTGAGTTTTTTCTGATTTTTCGAATATTTTGCCCTAAGTTTAACTCTGAATTTTATCCTAACCATAGCATGCTACGTCGGCTCCACGCATCGCTCTGACATCCAATAAACAGTTTCTGTGATTTTTTTTAGTTACATAATCAATCCGATTTTGTATTTTTTCGTCAGGTACTGGCCATGTTACTTTATGCGCTGGTTTGTGTGGAAAAATGTAGTAGATTGTTTATTGTACAAAACTCAACAAAAATCCATTTACATTTAGCTCTCCCATTCCTTCTCTTCCCGTTATTTCTTTCCTTTCTGAATTATCATTTCCAGTTTTGGCGTTTAGATCGCCCATTAGTATTATTCTTTTTTATTATGTTTATTCCAGTATTTACCATATACATTTTGTAATTGTTTATAATATTCATCTTTCTCTTCTTGCAGTACTGCGTTTGTCGGAGCTTACGTGTTTATTATTGTGTGTATTCTTTTCAAAAAGCCTTCCCGTTCTGGAAGTGATCTTTTGGTGTCCATTATAACGTTTATTAGTCCCTATACTTGCTTAGTTTCTTTCTAGGTGTTCGTATAATTTGGTGTCTTGAACTACTTTTCTCCAGTGCTTTCTATCATAAACCGTGTTAAAAACGTCTATTCTCCTTAGGTCTTCTATCACTTCTTCTTGTTATCTATTCTTTGGCCTTGCTCTAGATCTGCTTTCTGTAAGTCTCCAATCGGATATCTATCTAATTATTCTATTATCGTCTACCCGCATGAATTGTACTAATCTTCATGGTTCTCACTGTCTTCTCCTTGCATTTCTTCTCCTTGCATTTCTTCTAAAAAGTCATAAACCATTTTTGGCTTAAATTGATTTCTATCTTTCTTATACCCTAGTATTATTCTGGGTACGTCCTTCTAATAGAGATTTTTTTGAACAAAAGATATTACATATTTAAGAAACCTTATATAATTGTATAGTGATATAAAATGCATTAATTAACAATAATGCCATTAGAGCTCTACTTCAAACATATTTTTTGTTATACAACAGTAACAACAACAGCTGCTTAGAGTTCCTAGAAGTTGAGAGACCATCATATAGGGGCTACGGGGGCCTCATTCCGCTACTGCTTGCGAGTTACAACAAGGTTTACTACAACTTTGAGCTAAACATGCGTTTTTTTTTTTTTAATTCATAAGGTTATAATAGAGAGTACGAATTAAAATGATATATTAGTGTGTGATTAGGATTCCCACTGGTTGTTCGTTTATTGGCTTACCTTTTTGCAAATTCCATACGTGCTGTCGGAATTGAATTCCCGAATTAAAACTGCACAAGTGGAATCACGTGTAGTTAAACAAAAAGTATAACAGTACATAATAGTTCACAGATTTATCAATAACGGATGGTTAAGTGCAGTTCGAATAGCTGTTAGTTTTGGTGAATATTAAATTTCCTTGTAAATTGGAAAAAAATCCAACAGAAACTTACGAAATGTACAAAACTGTGTACAGTATTAACACCTTCAGCCCTGCTAGTGTGTTTGAATGATTTAAAGACCAAGACTCAAAAACTTTGTGTGATCCATAAAACATTTGTGACTGAACGAAAAACAGTAAATACTGTATTCTACATTAAAGTAATGAACAGATTATTCCAGCGGATAATGCAATTGTAGAAAAACAGGTAGTTGGTTCTTGTTGCACGATAATGCACCTGCCCATTCTGCACTGATTGGGAAGGCATTTCCCATAAAACGCTTTTAATACCTTATTCAAAACAAAAGATAGGAAATGTGTTAAACTCAAGTATTTACAGAATCGCAGCGGTCACGCAAAAAAAAATTAATTCATGTTACTCCGTTTCCTAAAATAGATTCTTTATGAAAAATTGGAAGGAAGCGTTTTGAAGAGAGGGCAGTCGTCAAATTTCTGACACTAAAAGGACTATGTTCAAAAGGAAAGTTAAGTTTTGTAAACCAGAGCTGTGTAGGGGAGAAGATATATGATAAATGAGCCCAGATCATAAATGAACACAGAAATAATAATTCCCCAAATGTACCACAAACACGAACGGTTTTAGGGGCAATATTAAATAGAAAGGTTTGTGATAATGGCTGGAAGATCGAGAATTAAGAACAATTAGGAAGCAGAATCTTTCGAAAAATTCAAAAAGTAGTTGATGTGACCGTCCAAGTGCCATTGAAGGCCTATAAACAGACAGTAGAACTCACTTATAAAGGACTTCAGGAGACAGATAATAATAGTCCATTATAACCGAGTGTTCGTCTTATCCGAATTTAATTAAAAGTTGAAAAAAGTTAAATGGTAGGTTGCAAAAAAATACTTTAATTATACTTTATTAAAAATCTGCATTTCTTTTAAAGATATTTTTCCTTAAAAATGTGTCATTTAAAATAATTTTTTATTTTGTTTAATCAATAAAGAATTTCACTTGCATCATATTTTTGCTGAAAGTATTGCTGTAAGGTTTGATAACAATTAACATTAAGGCATATGAAAAAGTAATTCAACTTGTTCCTTTTGTTCTTCGTTGCCATCAAAACCAAATTCTTGGATAGTTATGACGTTGTCATCAACATGGGCATAAGTTGTAAATAGATTATTATGCACAAATTTTTGAACTGCAACCTAATAATTTACTCTGATCTTTTGGATTCCAATATTCTCCAGTTAACGAAACCCTGCATGTCTAAAACAACAGGGATAGTTTCTGCAGATATCGTCTGCCAAGTAAGACTCAGTATGTTTATGGCCTAAAAAATTGTTAAAGCTTTACTCAACATCATATACATATTTTATGTAAGCTTGTTTAAAGCTCCATATGACATCCTGGTCCATCGGTTGCAACTAAGCGATTATTTTTGGTAGAAAAAAAAGCTTGATGTTGCATAATGAATCTAACGGATATGCCGGTCATTTATCCACAAGCAGCAAGATTTTGCAGTAATGTCGAGAATCGGAGTCGCCTCCGCGATAGGAGGGGAATCGCCCAACAAATTAATGGACTTTTAGAAAAACTTGGAACATTACCAGCGAGAATACATTATAAGCGAGTCCATAATATCCGATTCTATTTACATAGGTTTAAATGACTCTTTAGTCGGGACTTTGGCAATTGGTTTATTACAATCGAGAGTCCATTCCAATGAAGTCCATTATATGTGCAGTATACTGTAATTTGAATACTAAGGAAAAACATCTTAAATAAATATAATTGTTAGCGTGATTTTGAGTAACTTCTGTTCTGCAAAAAATTTGGGACACCTTTTAAATACATGCTTAGATTTTACGAAACTGTAGCAAAATGTAAGCGATTTTTAATATGTCAAATCTTTGTGAAATGCAAATTCAATGGCGTGCCTATTTGTTTTGATTTAACTGACAATACGTGACAATAAACAGTATCTGATGTTAAGCCACGTGTAGCCAGGATTACAAAACAAAATATTACCGTCCCAAATGTTTTGCATTTAACTGTACATACAATATGTTAACCCACATAGAAAACATGGCAAACAGTTAACTTTCTAATAATGCCATGGGTTCTATTTAAAAAATGTAAGTTGTATCAGGAAATGTATGAGACGAAAAGTTCTTACGTGTAATTAGCAGATCTTACAATTACCTACCCAATGACCAAACAATGTGTAATTTAAAATATACAAGGTCATTTCGAAAACATCTTTGGCAGACACTACTTGCACTCGATGATTATTACCCTTATCAGCTTACTAGAACAACCACTAGTGGGGGCTGTATAAAACACAGGAAGATATGCATACTTGCTAGAGAAATCGTTGCCAATCATTTACGATATTTTTATCGCATTATTAGTACTTTAATGTAAGCATTTTTACCTGTGGTAGTACTCTCACTCCAACATTCCGCACGCTTGCCCCTCTCGTCAAGAGATTTTGTTTCAACTATAAACAACTGCAGACTTCTATTTTGAAGGGTTGATTCAAAGTGAAGTTACAACTTTAAAATTACTTTCATTTGCAACCCCCTCGTATTTTATAAAATGTGGTTTGTTTTCTGTAAACCTAGTCTAATAAGGTATAAATCCACGTACGCATCTTGTAATTCAATATCAATTAATCAATAAAAAATATATTTTAATGGAAGTAATGAAGAGTTTGTTCCTATTAACCAATGTCGAAAGGACATGAATACACAATATAAAACGTACATAATTTTGCACTCGAAATGATCTGTAGTCTCACATATACGTCAAGGGGCTGAGCAAGTGCACCTCGACTCTGTTTTGTAATCCCCGAGTCTTCAACATCCGTGGATTAGCTTAGGCCGCTGAAGCAGTTGTGTCCCTGCCTGGCTGCTGCGATATGCAGACGTCTGCCATTCTTCTTACCCGCTGACAGGCGTGCAAATGTTTATGCAGATGCTGTCTACAGAAATATAAACTTTGCTAGAATTATTACTACCTTCTATTTCCATTACTTTGCAATCCAATTACCAACTGCCCCCCTTCGGATTGCATGTGCTTGCATTCAACTCTCGCGATCATGCAGACGTTCTTGCAAAACGGGTATGAAATTGTTTGGGGTGAGTTTCAAAACAAGTCGTGTTTTGTAAATCGGTGGTGTCGACAAACGCGTCCTTTTGGCAAGGCAGCGGCAGCATAGGTGGGGTTGGTTGATCCTTGTATCATTCCTTCTCAACTTCGTTGCTTGTATAATGGTAATTGTATACCTCCACCTTTTTATTTACATTCAATTCGTATATGCCGGAATATTTTAGTATTTCGATTTTTAATAAACTTCTTTCTCGTTTAAAACGCTGTCGTGCATTCCTTGTTCGCAATTACTTTTACGTTACTGCGTCACTGTGCATAGGCGTACGTAAAATTATTTCATTGTCTTCATTGCAAATGTTTTCATGTGGACTCGACGATGCATTGAATTATCAGGTAGTCATTCAAGAAGGTTTCTATTATACTTGAAGAAATGTATTTATACTTTTTAAAACAGTAGCAAAACAATTTTCTCTAGAATGTTCAATTAAAACTTTCGATTTTAAACTATGGCTTTTGCGTGTTTCTTAGTTCTGCGATTCTCCCCTAAACAACCTGAAATTAGTTTAATCGTTCTCAATTACTATACATTATTTAGAACTAAACCAAATGTAATAATTTCTAAAATCCCCTGTGGAAAAAACTAGGGAATAGAACTATTTTCCATAACACCAACTCGCTTAAGACGAGTTCGAATATAACGAAAAGCCAGATACAAAACCGTTTATGAAGGAACTGTGTAGATTTGCATCGCGTCTTACTGTATTATGTTTCCCGCTTACAGCGATTGCTGTTCCAAAAATTTGTGGTGGTATTAGTATGCTTCAAAGGGAGCAACAAAAGGTTTTACAGGGCAATGTAAATAATCCATAAATTTATAATACCTTTCTGGAATTGAAACTACTGGCGCAGTTTGTTTGAATGAGATTTAAACCACAATATGTTAAAACGCGAAACCTAAATGTCTTGATCGATATGTATATATGTATTCATTTTTAATAGTACGATTATATTTTTCTTAATAGTTTTTGAATTCAGAAATGTTCTCCCAGGATAATATATCATTATCATAATCGTGACCCTTGTTTGTGCCGCTTGTGCAATATCGAGGTGGTGTGCGGCAAAGCTAAGCTAGTGTGTACCTACTATGCATAAAAGGGCCCAACTAACCACCCAGGGAATTAAAAAAATTTCCAACCGCTGGAGTGAACGAACCGCGAAGCATTCGGGCTATTACATCCAAAGCCTGGCTTTCTTACCACTGAGCCACCCCAGCCTTCGGATAATATAAACTACTCAAAAATGAATGGGAATATTGAAATATAAAGAATATATCTTTGTATTTGGCGGCTAATGGTCGTCTATTATTGATAATTAGAGCAAGCGGCAATGTTCGATGTTGAAAAACAATTGTATCCAGTTGCAATTGTTTAACCGTATTAGTGTCAAGTCGAGTTTGTGTGTTTGATTGAATAATCTTTCCTGTCTTCTTAAGATCTTTTCTGGTCTTTGTTTTTTTGTTAGTGTGTTGCATTTGTGTTCGTATAATAAACAACAATCCATTTAACAATAAAACAACGAAATTTAGCCGTTGCTATGCACTAAAGAGGAGATCGCCAGGTCGACATTGCTGATATTTAGGGAACCACGCACAACGTAATTTCACTTGCCATTTCGCGCATTAGAGAAACAGGTACGACTGCAAAAAAGCCTAGAAGTGGATCTTTTCGCATCACAACACCTCGTGAGGATCGACTTCTGGTAATTAATGCAAGAATGCACCCCTTTTCAATTGCTCGACATCTACAGTAAGTGCTCCAGAATGCCACACGAAATCGAGTCGCCGACCAAACTGTGAGAAATCGATTGTTTGAGGTAGGACTTACCTCATACCGCCCCCTTGAGATGTCCTGCAAGAACTGTGGCTTAATGAAGACACAGGGTGGAATGGTCAAGACGTAAGTTTCAAGAAACGACACCGTGGGATAATATACTGTTTTCGGACGAGTCCAGATATTGTCTCAGCAATGTAACTAAAGTAACTAAGTAACTAAATTGGAACAACATTTCGAAACATCGAAATTGTTTCTACATAAAGAAAGATATAACAAGGTATAAAGCACATCGAGTGCCTTTTAAATGCGTTGCTACAGGCCTCCAAACTTAAAATATGATTAACAATAGAACAGATTAATTTACCTTGTACGTGTTTCCAAATATGTTGACTGTTGGAGTTCTATTTAAACAAAGTAAAAAACAAAAACAACATAAATCATAACAGTTCACAACAGTTTTATAATTTTTTTCTAAACCATCCATCTGAAAATATTACTCTGCACTAACCCCAAATGGTAAATAAAAATTGCCTTAACATTTCAAGTACCGAGTGACATTAATATCGTTCCATTAAACAATTATTTTTTAATGTCATCGTGTTGGCCACGGTCTTTTACCGATGCCGTAGAATATTCTTCTTCTTCTTTGGATGCCTTATCCATTCCGGATTAGGCTATAACCATGTCAATTCTCACTTTGTTGGCAGCCAGACGAAACAATTCTGTTGATGTTAACCCGAACCAGTCTCCAAGATTCCTCAGCTAGGAATGGCTTCTTCTTCCTGGACCTCTCTTTGCCTCGAGTTTTCCCTGTAGGATCGGCTGTAACAGACGGAATTTGCTGTTTCTCATGACGTGCCCAAGGTACTCATGCTTGCATGTTTTGATTGTAAATATAATTTCTTTTTGTAGTCGCCTTAGCACTTCTCCGTTCGTTATGTGATCCGTTCCGTCTGTACATCCACATCTCGAAAGCGTCCATCTGCCGGTTATTTCTTAGTTTATCGTCCAAGCTTCCGGACAATAGAGGAGGACGGGGAATACATAGCATATCAGCATTCTTATTTTAAGAATTAAGCTTAGATCTCTGGATAGAAATAATTTTCTCATATTTATAAAGGCTGTTCTTGCCTTCTCTGTACGACATCGCACTGCACCTCTGTAGTCTCAATATTAATGGAGATAAGTATATCCAAAAGTTTCCGATTGATCAGCTAGCTAATCTTGGTAAAAATATGGTGATATTGTTAAAAACTACTATTGCTGGGGGATGGAAAGTGATATACAAAAATTATTAGAAGTAGTAATTCGTACCCGATATGGTAATGAAAATTGTATAGTATACTCTCAGTTTCACGTTAATTGACCATCATGTCTTTTAAGAACCGTAAAGAATATTCTCCAACATACAATAATTGATCCTTCGAAGTGGACCGCCGACCTGTCTATTAGTTTCTGGAAAATCTGTGTATTCATAAATCGGAAGTAGACATATTAAAAATTACAGATTTTCTAAAATAAACAAAAAGTGTCGTTGTTTCAATAAATATTATTTTTTAATAATAAATAACAATTTATTGTGTTGGATACCGTATTTGGGAATACAAAGTGCAGCTACTTTGAATTTACTTTGTTTAAGATTTCTAAAATGTTAACCTATGAGATATGATTCTCCAATGTTGCCAGCTCTAGGCAGTGAGTGATAGGCTAAGGCATTAGCAACTAAGCTGTGTGCAATAGCAAAGAAGGATTTGTTTTGACTGGCGGCAGCACGTTTAGTAGAAAACAAATTTCTGGGGAAATACGGCAACACTGTTTTCCATACTCTCAACCTGGAATTCACTATAGATTTATTTCTAAACCCGTAAATAACAAATTTGATAAATATTTTCGGAACAAATCCGAACAACCTAATTCAAAAATTGCTATTGATTACCACATACTTTCTTCCCATATCCCATTTTTACAACACCGTAAGCATCTTCAATAACCCCTAATTCTTGTGCTTGTAGACATCGCCAGCTTCTTTCTCCATTGCTTTGTTGCGCCCTGAAAAAGCTAATTTTATATTTGGATACATGTTTGTTGGCCCGGGTCCCATGCTTTGAACGTTAACATTGTTGCCATATTGAAGTTTTTACAGAAGTTCACAATCCTTGATATTATTTGTAATGTTAATCAATTGCTATTAAAGCCGGCATGATTGAATATGGTAGCTGTATGCTCAATAAACTATTATAAATTTATTATAAATTCAGTCTTATTAAACATTAAAAATACATAGGTTATAGAAAAAAGTTA
The DNA here is from genome assembly GCA_014611495.1 of Limonius californicus. NCBI lineage: Eukaryota > Metazoa > Arthropoda > Insecta > Coleoptera > Elateridae > Limonius > Limonius californicus. Next base: position 1,767 of record JABXWE010056461.1, on the reverse strand, counting down.
ATATAAACTTCGAACGCTGATTTAAAAAATGGGAATTCCTTGAATATTTGCATTGATCTGCTTAAATTGATTTACTCACTATACAGAACTTTTAAATTAAATAAAATTGCATTTTTATGTATTAAAATTAATGTTGTAGAAAGCATTTTTGCGGATGCCAAGTTGCTGTATTTTCTAAACGTACCATACCGTATGTACTGACAACATTTTTATTCACATTATGCTCACTTCGTTATAGAAATACATATATGTATTCTAAATTTTTTATTCATCAGTGTAAAGCTTTGATCAATGCAAGGAATTCTAGACAATTATGCAACATCTACAAATGATCTCAAGCATGTTTTATCTGATGACAGTACTGCTAAATTAGGAAAACGCTTACCAATTTAGAATTTAGTAAATTATACTGAAATATTTGAACTTTGAAGAAAATTTTAATTATAGTTATATACATTATGTTGTCGTAGTAATTATACAATTAACCTTTCCTCTAATCGTAACTTACTTAAATATGCAAACTCGGTAATATTTATTGACAACTTTATAATTCAGGTCTATAAATTTTTATGAACGCTAATTACCTTCTAGTGTGACTACTGAGAAGAGCATGCTAAATGATTCAACATTCCAACATTGTCTTACCTACAAAAGTATTTAAAAAAATAATAAAAAAAAGATCCGCTTTACAACTTCGAAAACTTCACAGTTTGTTTAAAAATTTTGTCGAACGTTTCTGTCCAGTTTAGAAAATCTGCTGTTGTATTAGAAATCCGTCAATATATATTATTAGAATTTTTTAATTAAATTAAGTGTGTAAATTTGATCAGGCGTTTCTTTCTAGTTCTGCCGAAATAAATATAAAGAATTGTTTAGCTTGAATGTCTATGTTCCACGAAATCAGCGAAACAAAGAATTAAAACCATAATATGACCTATCTATGTTTATGATATTTAAAGAAGGTATTAACCAATGGTAAGCAGAACGTGCAAAAATTTCCTCATGCGTATGCCATTATTTCGTTATCTGCGTTTGTTTATTAAATATAAATAAATGATATGTCAACATATAACTGTTTACCGACGGTAATATACACCATAAGAAGTACATTAATTCAATGAAAAATGTTTAATGCAAAATTAGTATGCTTAAAATAGGCCAGAAATGTTTCTGAAGAATAAGAAAACATATTGTCACATTCTTGGCGATTATGACTTTTAGATTTATTTTCCGGATTGTATAATTTATATGCATACAGGATCGCCCTAATTACCTTGTTTACCGCAATGACGGTATCGCGACACATTTTTCCCGTTGGGGTATAGTGGGGTCAACCAACAATGGGATAGGAAAGGCTATTAATAAACCACTTATTATATCGTATTAAATACATATATTGAAATCCCTTGTTAGAATTTTTTGTTAAATTTATTTATCGCCACCTTAAGGCTGATCTAACCCAAGCGCAGATTTCAAATCTGCCCCTTTGTTTTGGCTATAACGCAACCAACACTACAGCTTGTCTTACTTCTATATTGCAGGGGTTTAACTGTCTACCTGTTTTCGTACCCTTATTTTACGACTTCAAAGAACGATAAATCAACGTGGGCAATAAATAAATAGTAAACGTGCCTTGTGGTAGATATAATAATGTTTTTTCACTACTAGTAATATGGCGTACCATTTTGACACATATTAGAATGCCGTGAAATTCAATTTCTCTACCTTGGCGCAGTGACAGGTAAATAATTTTTCATTATTAACCAC
>JABXWE010056459.1:0-12215 GCA_014611495.1 Limonius californicus | reverse complement strand
CTAATTACTTTATTATCGTCCCAATTTGATTTGGGCAAATTCGGGCAGCTGGAATTTTCAAAATTGTTTAGTAGACAGTTTAATGTTATCATAATGAGACTCATTAATATGACAAGTATTATATAGTAATTTTGAAGTATTTTTGTTAATCACCCTAATTACTTTATTATCGTCCCAATTTGATTTGGGCAAATTCGGGCAGCTGAAATTTTCAAATTTGTTTAGTAGACAGTTTAGGTTACCATGAGATAAGATTCCGACCGTAGCCAGCGGTAGCTCATTTTGAAAAACCTTGTGAAAAATTTATTTCAAGGATAATTTCCACTTTTCGCTTTAATAGTGATTATTAATGACCACGACAAAAAACAATTTCAAAATACTATTTTATGTATTAGTAATCCATACTGATTAGAACGACTATTTGGTATTTCCTATACAACAATCCCTTTTCAATCAAGATTTGATTAACCATGGCTTATATTTTGTCATAATTTCAACCGCAAGCAAACACTAACATTTCTGTTTGAATCTAACAATCATAAAATAGTTTTTCTTTTTTTTATTGATGACACTATATTGTTTGGTCTATGGACTTCATAAAATTCCAAAAAAAAATTTTAATTTGATCCAACTTAAAAATTAGATTTTTTCCGCTTCTAAACCACTGTGTGGCGTGGGGGTTTTGTAAGACCTATTACAATAAGCACATACATTCTCAGCCAAAATCGAAAGACAAGGTTGCAAATTTATGGCGTGAGGCTCTTTCAAAATGTACCCCCGACATGTGGAAACATTTCTGTGAGCATTGTGAGAAACTTATTTCGGAAGACTGGACAAAACATTTGGGAAATCTATCGTTTGAAAATATTCCTCCTTTCATTATTTCAATTGGGGAATCTGATTCAGAATCGGAGGGTGCCGATGATTCAGATACTTCTAGTAATATCATGAAGGTGGCATCTAAATTGTGAATGAGTGTTTTACAGTTTTTATCTCGTCCGAAAAAAAAAAACACTGACCTCAGTGGGATTTTTTTACAACAAAATTTCATTACAAACAAAAAATATTTTTTCCAAGAAATATGAATATGTAATGAAATTTTGGATTGAAGAAGTCGTATTAGGGATGTTTTTACAACAAAATTTTGTTAATAAAAGTTGTTCATAATCGCCCACATAAGTTAAATCCAAAATTTCATTACAATCAAAAAATATTGAAAATTTTTTTCTAAAAAGTCAAGTCCAAGATGAATTTTTTAGAAAAAAAGTTTTTTCAATATGTTTTGATTGTAATGAAATTTTGGATTTAGCTTATTTGGGCGATACTGAACAATTTTTATTAACAAAATTTTGTTGTAAAAAATCCCTAATACGACTTCTTGAATTTTGCTGTTTATTTTAAATCCTAGTAGGCTAGCATTTCACCGTGAAGGGAAAGTAACATACCCTAAAATTACAGTTTAGTGAGAGGTATAATAAAAAAAAAGAAAATTTTTTAATCGATAATATATAAACAAAATACTGGGGTGGTGCAGTCTACAGTGAGACACACTGTATATATATATATATATATATATATATATATATATATAAATATATACCAGCCTTCCAATGTTTCATCGGTTGCTGGTGTCCATTCACCATAACTTCCTGTCTTCAACATCCATTTATATAATACTTGTCATAATGAAGACCCAGTCAAATGTTCTATGCTAATTAATATCTTGTTAAACTTCTAGAACGTATCTTAATATATTATTTATTATTTTGCAGTATGATAAACTAAAGTATAGCGGAGTTGTTACAGTTAGTTGTACTTTAGAGCACACAATACTTATTTCCGAATGCATCATTTAACATTCTCAGCGATTACCGTCTTAGTGTAAGTTACTTAAAGATTTCCGCACTTGGTTTAAGTGGATGGTTGAATCGCTGACAAACTTGAATGGATTCTTTACAAGATCTTTCAAGATGTTTACTGAATAGCTCTTAAGGTGTCTACTTATCACTACATTGGATTATTTGACTCACATCTAAAAAACCATACCAATCACTCAAAATAAAGAATTGTATATAATACGGCATTTATAAATTTAAAAAAATGTAGATTGCACGTAGCCTACGGATTTCATAATAAAATATGCTTACAATGCGTTCTAAAATATTTATTATAACATATTATAACCTAAAATAGAGTGAAATTATTTAAGCAATCAAAACTGTATTTAACCCAACTTTTGTTAACTTTGTATAGCTGTTGATTTGTAAATTAATCGCATGAATTCTTTGTCGCTATCTATGTAATAGTGGCTGCGTAAATCTTATTTCACATCGAAGTTAGTCCTTGGTTATAGTTAACAGTCGGTTAGGTTTGACACAGGTTGCATAAACATGTCAAACTGTTGGTAGACGCGAAGTTAATTAACAGTGGCCACCACATGGTAACGTGGCAAATCTACTCGTTTACATACATTTAACAGTATTTGGTACTATACGGAAAACCGTACAGTAGATGCAGTTAGTAGGTATTTTTAAATTCCCGCTATATAGAGCTGGACAATTCTTTATTTAGATTCCTTATTTGAGTTTATATTTTAAATATGGAACAAAAACTCGACAGTAGTGATAGGCAAACATCTTAAGGTAGCTCATACAGTTTTATTATTTAATTTGTTATTGAACATGCCTGGTTTGTCGAGTAATTCACGCGTCAATTTTCCTAGGAGCGAAACACTTTAACGAGCTTACCTAAATAAGTAATCACAGGTAAATATTGTGTGCGGAGTAATAACAACTGTAACTACTCAACTGTTTTTGATAAGTATTAAATAGTTGTAGTTGATGTTATAAACTGTATGGCTTAAGTAATAAAGACACCCGATTTCCAAAGCCGATCCTGAGAGACAATTTTGTTGATCGCACTATACATAGCGCGTAACAAATAACTACTTTTCACCGCCAGTTTTTCGTTTTCTGTAGTTCTTCTTTGACGTAATATCTTGGAGCTTTGTGCAGCATCCTTTCAACGTCTTCTAGTGGGTTTTCTAGGGCGTTGACGTTGCAAAACCGGCACTAGCAAATGATTGTTGGTCCCGAGGGCTTAGGAGCAAAAAGATAAGGAATGATTGTCAAGTCGAAGATGTGATCAACAGAAGAATAAAAAGTAGAACGAGTACGTTAAAAATTAACAGAAAACAGGCTGGAAAAAATAAGAAACGATAAACGTCTGCGGGGGAGATGAAATATGGCCAAGGAAAAGACAAAGTTATAATTCAAGTCCTTGGCGACTTGAAATTTTGTAACGCCTAGATAAGAACAAATAAGCAAAGTGTTATTCAACTGCCTTTATAACTCTTTCATTTGACGAAGAAATTTGTTTCAATTGTGAGAATAGATGCAGAACCGGTGGAGCTGTATCAGATGAATAAGGAGGATGCGCAAATTGTATTTTAATGTGTTCAGCGTTACGTTGGAAACAACACTTGTATGGCCATTTGCATTGTCTTAATGTCAACTCATTTCTTTCATCGCAAAACTTGGTGCTTTTTCATGAATATTTTATCCACCTGATCCAAAAGGTTAGAGTCTTTTGTGGTTGCCGAGTCCGTTAGAAGACAACGTATCAGCAGACTTGCTTATGTGTTGAGTATGGAATGCTTCGTGTGTTGTTATACAAATCAAATTACAAACTCGGTTGTATTGTCCTTAAAATAGTATAAACACTGAGAAATTAGTCTTCTGATTACATTTTTGTTCAGTCACTAGAGCTTTTTCATATTTTATACTTCAGTTTAGATGGAAATGCACGTTCATCTGATATGTCTTAGCAATTTCGGAAACGTTTATTAAGAGATCCTTCAAGCCCTTATGGTGTTAGTAAAGTGGCTCAAATAAGATAAAAGTTACGGTTTCAGTTGTAACTGCAGGTACGTTAATATGCGCCCGTTATACATACTGAATTTACTGAAATTTTCCAATATCAAGATTTATTCAATATTAAAATCAGAACATTGGTAATACTATGTAACCAATTTATGTAGTATACTAAACTTATTGTCTTTTACATTGGCTGCAGTTCACTTTCCAGCGTTCAGGTAAACCGCTCTAGGCCTCGAGTTTTCTTAACATGGATTTTTCAATAGTTTCTAGTGTTGTAGCGAATTTTGGGTGTCCACTGCGGCGGTTGGTTTCTGTATTTCAGTTAGTTCGAGCCGAAATTAAAGCAGGGTTACCTAAAGTTTTACCAATTTATGTAGTACACTAAACGTATTGTCTTTTACATTGGCGGCAGTTCACTTTCCAGCATTCAGGTGAATCTCCCTAGGCCTCGAGTTTTCTTAATATGGATTTTTCAACAGTTTCTAGTGTTGTTGCGAATTTTGGTCGTCCACTGCGACGGTTGTTTTCTGTATTTCAGTTAGTTCGAGCCGAAATTAAAGCAGAGTTACGTAAAGTTTTACCATACTGGAATAAATATCTATTGCTGAAAATATTTAATACACCATGTTATTTAACGTTTTCCCCTTTTTAAATTAACACGCAAATATTTATATTTAGAAAACGGTATATAAACAACTACTTGAAAGAAAGACTTGTAGGTTAACAGCTGTTTATATCGTAGATGAAACATTTATTGAAACTAATAGTTTTATAGTAACTAATACAATTTATAGTTCATTGGGCAAGATCTAGAAGACTTTCTATGTACTCGGATAATATCTGACCCATTGCACCACCTAACAATGAATTTTGTCTATCGGTGGCAGTTCCAATTCAGACACAGACCTCAGCCGGATTTGAACCAGCGTCCCTTGGATCAGTTGGTAAGTGCCCACCGAGGTCGGTGAAATAATTCCTCAACAATATATACAGGGTGTTGTTAACAGGAAAACATTCAAAATAAATGTTCAGAGTGCCCTCCGTTTTGTTGAATGCAGTAGTAAACACGATAAAGCCATGCTTCTTTGGCACATCTTAGGACTAGTATGGATAGTTGTTGCAACTTCCACGATGCAATTCCTTAGTTGTACTTGTGTGCCAATGGGCGTAGTGTAAAACAAATACTTCATTTAATCCCACAAAAAACAGTTTAAACGAGTTAATCGGGTGATCGTGGTGGCCAGCGAATGGGTTCATTCCGAACAATACATTGGTTACTGTTAATGGTCACGTACACTTGATCTACACTACGCCTTTAAAAATATTACTTCCCAGTTTAATATCTTAGTATTCAATAAATTTCAGGCATATATTTATATAAATTTCTTCTTATTTTTTGTTAGAGAACAGTGTCCCTACAAACATCCTGAATAGTAAAATTGATTTTGTGGAGGATATGACAAAGGATATGAATTTTATTAACTTTAGTAGTATTTAAGTATTCTAGATCTGTGATCTGGTGAACTTATTAAGTCTTATGTGCAAGATTATAACAGATTTCCAATCTCACTTGCGACCTGTATTCTCCTGAGATTTAGTTAATGATAAATGCCATTCATATATTACGTTCTCTTCGTTCAAATTTTCTGACCGCCCCTTCAACATAATTAAGCGTGAATAATGTTTGCAATAAGTTACAAAATCGATTAACTTAATATTGCTTCATTTAACAGAGTCATTTATAACACCTATTGTTCAATGTAGTTCCCTGGTCGATACTGTATAAACTGCGGACAAAGCAGACAACTATAATTTTAGTATTTCCAGTCCTTTGTTTCACAAACTAGTGAGAAAATTGAGGGTTTACTCTCTTTAAACATAATGTTGCCAGTCTTATTATGCATGAAAAGTTTGCGCGGTTTAAGCATCCAAACCTTAGGCCATTGTGCGAAATAACGTGGAATTCGAGCTTTCACGACCAGACGTGTTTTTGCGCAGCTGTAAATTCGAAAGAAAAATGTTGCTACTCCATTATTTGTACCTCGAGGGGCGAACCATTTCAGAACTTGGTGCTGGCGAAAATCACGGGCTTTCGCACGATTGTAAAGACATTACAGAAATTGCACGATTTTATCTAAGATTCTGCGAGAGTTTTCGCTTCTCCTTTAATAAACCACATGATTCTTATTGCGAGAATATGACACCCGTGTATTGCAACACATGGTAAGCTATTCCTCGGAAGGGTGTCTTCAAGGAGTTAGGTATATGCTTTTTAGTAGTTTCTGTGTTCAGTAGCGGGAGATTGTAAAGTGTATCTGTAATTCACAGAGGATTTTGGTTTGTTCCGAAATGTTAGTACCTTGGGGAGAAGTATATGTAGTGATTTAAAAATGGAGTTTATGTTGAGTTTATAAGCTTCAAGGGCAATGCTGCTGTCTTAGAAAAAAAAATTCAAAGAGAGACGCTTTCGTACAAATTAAGTAGACAATATGACACACTATTTTTGTGTGACGTGACTGATAACAAAGACGTAAAGCAATAAATGTCCACAATGTTGTATGAATTGGTAATATTATGGTCTATTTTCTATACTATTCGTAAGACGTTGTACTTATCTTGAGCTAGAATTATTTGAAAATATGCATACAATCTTAAGGGAGTAATGCCGCACCTCGCTTATTATTGTACAAAACAAAAATCCAATCAAACTCATCTCCTTATGAATGTTTATTACAGGTACGTACAAGCGGTTTTTCAATGGAAAGTCAAGGTGACGATATAAAAATGTCAAACTAGATCAATAGCCTATTTTTGTATGTACCTATTTATGTAAAGTACAGACTTCACCCAACATTTTAAAACAACTATAAAGAAAATACGATAAGGGCGAATCTATGATTCGGCAAAATTTTAATACACATTGCAAGTATGCAATTATTTATTATATTGGTATTATGTATATTGTATAGTTTTAATAAAAATACCTGCAGTTAAGGAAATTGATTTGTACTTATGATATTCCATCGATAGGGCCTCATTTATATGCAAGAACTGAGAACATTTTAGCATCATACATTCATGATATAGAATCGGAATTAATAGAACACGTAGGAATAGAAGAAGCTTAATTCGCTATTGAAGAAGAAATGTTTAGACTCGGAGGGATACCTATAATAACAACTATTGTAGATGTGTGGATGTAAAAATAGAACAAAGAACTGGAAGGGTATTGTATTTATAAATTAGAATTAAGCATTGTTTTGTGTGTTCTCATAAAAAACTAAAAAGGGCGATCCTCCAATTCATATGTCCTTTAAAAATTGGGTTAAACCCTTTACAGGTATGGAAGCAGATATAATACTGGAGGGGTTTATAAAAAGAATAATTTAAAATATGTGTATCTAATGATAACGATGTTGCTACATAATTAGCAGAAGCTCGACTTTCTGGAAATCGATTAGTTCAAAAAATCGAATGCTTTAATCGTATGTATCGGTTTTTCCTTAAATTGTTGTTCTAAAATGTTTTTCAAAATCTGTACTGACAATAGATGTTAATAATAAGTTCCCTACAAAAGTTGTATTATTATTTTAACGAACAATCATTTAAAATATCCGTGAAGTACCTAATGTAAATAAGTTAAATACTAAAACTTTGTGACTTTAAACAGAAGCATTTCATATAAGTGAATTTAAGGAACCTACTTAACAAACAACTCTTCACTACAATTAAGTATGGGTTTTACGTATGGGTTTATATGGTAATATACAAACTTTCACGTCATTTATAATTGCATGAATCAAGCAAATAAATAAACACAATGTAAATATGTTAGAAATGTAAGTGTAGCTTTTTTCTTTAAGTGATACCAATGCAGCAAAATTTAAACAGGCTTATTGCAGCATGCGTAGTATTATATTATATCTGCTCCTCCACCTACTAGAAGCTAGATTTTTGCATGTTCATTAGATAAGACAAATGTGGGTATGCATTTGAATGTATCAGATCGGTGCAATTTCATGTAAATAAAAAATTACACGGTCACTATTCAATCAATTTCCGTTGAACCACATTGGCTTATGTCCCATTTCCTAGATCGGGATATTTTCCAAACCAGCAATAATTTTTAATTAGACTTAAACTTAGTAGAAATAAACCATATTAAATAATTATTAATAATAATAACCATACTACATGAATCATCAACCTTTGAAAAAATACAGTTACAGTTACATCACGTGTAAGTGCTCACGGCAGCACATATTAAATATCTATTTTTTGTTAAAAGTCATTGATTTCCAGAGATTATTTACGATTTTGTTTTGTTTTCATCTACTGGCTGTAGGGCTGAACATTCTGTACTTGGTTTTGCAGCATATGGAAAGTTCTTTAAACTGTAAAATTAGAGATACAGATTTGCAAAGTATACTGTAGTTAAAATATTTAGAATATTGCGGTGGGATCGTAGTAATGCCGTGAAGTATTGCATTTCAATTTAAAGTTTATTGAAAAACAAAAGTTAAAATTATATACCTTAAACTATTAAGAACGGAATAATTTTACTGGCACTGGCAACGATTTTCCTAGTCAAACTATTCACATTTTTGTCCACTGTGTGATCAACAATTAAGTCATCACCGCCAGTATTTTGGTAATTGTTTCACTGGTTCCAACTGCCAGTAGAGATAGGTGATAAGAATAACGGCGTCGCTTCTTGTCGAATACACTTCGTGTAGTTAAACCTAGTGCTATATGACCACAATATGCAAATAGTGGTAACGATTTTTGCTAATGTTTGTAAATAAAAGCAGTATCAACAATGTGATAACGTATACCCCAATTTTTAAAAAGTATCCACTAATTTGAATTCTATATATTTTTACAGTCCTCAAGGTTCGTATAACAGACAACAGACCTTCTAATATAACAGCGTTTTTTCTGTTTTTCACAAGGAAGTATAGGTCACGTTTGATACAGTTGAATATGGATTTTAAAAATAATTCTTTTTTATATGAATTTTTTTGATATCTCTTTGATTAAAGAAATATTTAATAAAAAATAAAATAAAATTATGATTTAAAAATCGTCGTAGGTACCTGCCATCTTATTATTAATCGTAATTCTATTATTCTAATCTTTAGAATTTGTTATTTGTCCTCATGTTTTCTGTTTTGCCCAGTAATTACAATTTTCTGCATTTACGTATTATTCTTCAGTAGGTTTATTCTTTGTTCTTTGTTTTCCAAAACAAGATGCCTTTTTCTGACCAAGAAGGATTTGATACGCTGATGGTATTAGTTGAAAGCCATTAACATTTTAGAACTGCTCGGCGTCTTTACGCTGGAGGGTACCCACGTCGTGCACATCACTCTCGCAAAGTTTTCTAACATCTTGCTAATCGTGTGCGAACAACCGGTCAAATTCACTGCAAAAATAATAGAACTCGGCGAATCAGATGAGTCATTGAAAATGAAAGAGAAGCTGACATCCTCGCCGCTGTTGCTGTGAATTCCTATGATTTTACTAGAGGAATATCCCGAGATTCTGGAATAAGTAATGCGACTGTACCCCAAATCCTAAAATCTGCAGGTTTCCATCCATATCATATCAAGTTACACCAACAATTAAGCAATAATTGTTTCGAAAATCGTGTGATTTATTGCAATTGGTATTTAGTAAACGCTGTAGCTTTTACTGACTAATTCTTCGGTCTGAAGAAGTCAAGAAAACCCGCGGTGGTTGGAGGAAGTGAACGGCCAAAACAGGTAGAGACTTAACGTTTGCTGTGGTCCCTTCAGATATCGAATAATTGAACCTTACTTCTTCGAAGGAACTTTAAGTGGAATAATGTATGCCGACTTTTTTTGAAAATGTTGTTGGTGACCTATCAGAAGATATTCCACTGGCAATGAGAGCCTTTACGTGGCTGCAACAGGTGTTCAGTGCATTTTCCGTTGTTCGATGTTCAGTACTGTTCCCCAGAAGATGGATAGGTAGGTAAGGTCCTGAAACTTTCGTAAAATATTGATACGGAGGTATTTGCAGATTCCCACAACTGGATCTCGAGTAACCAATATGTTTGATAAAGTTTTGTCCCAAGCTGTTTTCTCTTGGTCCAGATATGTTTACTTCAACTTAAACTTCTATAGAGATGTCTTCTTCTTCTTCCGTGTTTAGGCCAATGGCCTGTTAATTACCTCCAATGAAGTAGGTTCTGTGAGCCTTCTTTGTATGCCGGGCAGGAGGCTAACCTAACCCGTCGAACAGAGAAGAGATGTTCCATTACATGGTTTATGATTGTCAAAGATGTTCGTATGGCAACCGGGACCGACAGCTTTATGTGTCCTCCGAAGCTCAACCGTTTGCATATGTCATTATATTGGCCTACTCATCTGAGTACTATAGTGATCTGTTTTGATACTAGATACTATATATTAGAATTGAAACGAGCTTTTCGAACTACGTGTTGTTTATTGAATCGTAAAATGGTAACTTAGTAAACAAATAACAAAAACATACCAATCCAAACAAGGCAACCCGATAAATGTAGTGCACGCGCACTCTCTATCTATGTCTCTGTTGTGTGGAAAGCGATGCGTTTCTGCACAGTTTTTTTGTTTTTAACGCTTTTTATATTTGCTTTGTACGAACTGGTTATATGCACTGGATATCCGCTGCAGCACGTTCAGCGTCCGGTCATTCCGCGGTTCGGTCTAGGTTTACGCTGACATGCTAGAAAATCGAAAATTATCACGGAGTTTTATTGCTCGTGAAAATTCCTAGTTCCAGGTTTTGCTTTTATTGACCATTTGCTTTTGATGGAAATTGCCGTTATATCGGGCAAGTTATTTCCTAATTGTAGTGGATTTATTTTTAAAGACACTGCCCCGCGTTTTATATTTATTAAAGAAATTCATAGGAGATTAGAATGCCCTGAATACATTGTATGTAAAAACGAAGCAAAACTGGCTTTGATTCAAAGTGCAAGTCAGGCTGAAATTAAGACTATGGAATTACCTAAAATGGATTCTAATCTATGTTATACTAAACTATATATAGTATGTGCAACATTTCGCAAAAGTTTGGCCGCAGAAAACATAACTTCTGTCTTAGTTAATCTGCACACTGCATAAAATTTTATTTATTATTTAATAGCCTTAGCAAAGTGTATTTTAGTTGCTACAAATATTGATTTCGGAATGCAATAACTTAACATAAGCAGGGATTACAATCTCTACGTACGTTTCTTAATTTTTAATTTTTGCACCTGGTGGAAGTGAATGTTTGAAATACTTTACAGGCGTTGATAGATGCTACACAAGCTATGTCAAGATTTTTAATTAACAGAACTGTACGAGTTCCCTCCGGATGTGTACCTGACACTACATTCAAGTTTTTGTTCTGTATTTAAAAAAAACAACAATGGCCAATTTAAATAAACAATTGTATAGAATATCAACTGGATAGATTTAAATATTTAATAACTGTAATACCATTTAATCCAAATAAACAATTGTGTGGAACAATAGTTCTCTTTTGTACGTTTTTCGTCACAATAAAAACGTGCTCCAAATATATAATAAATATAAATTAGAATGCATTCTCGCCTAAAACAAAATTGACAAACAATTAAGGCAGTTGTGCAGCTCTATTAAGTAACATATCTTGAAAGAATTTGCATAGAATCTATCTACATCTGTCATGTAATTCAAACGTACATTTTCTTTAGGTGCGAAGATTAAGAAACATATAGGATGATCGTAATTCTTGTGGATAGTGTGTAAACTATTCAGAAACAACTCTTTTGTGTTCTAGAGTTAACAATGACTATAGAAACTGGGCCATACTATTACTACTACACTAAAACTAGTTATTAAATAATTGTAGTAAATAGTTTAAACTGCTTGACTTAAGGAAATATGCATTTTTTATGTGCCAACCTTAGTATCAGTAGGATTACAAAATGATGGACCTATAATGATGTATCTTTCAAAAATTTCGTATTGAAGTTTCGAAACTATACCTGATCTTGTATCTCTCTCATCTTTGTTAGGTTAGGAACCGTAATCGCGCATCTACTTTACTGTATAATGTTTAAGATTAAAAGTTCCTTTTGAAATTTAAAGATTTCAAGTCTGACTGTGGCAGATATACCAAGTTCTGTTATAATGTAAATGTGATCTTACTAAACAAAAGTAACATTATTTTCAGCTGGTCTCGGTGGTCTAGTGTTTAGTATACTTGCCTATAGGTCTAAGGAACGCCGGTTCGAACCTAATTGAGGTATGAGGTCTGCAGGGAAAATTGTAAGAGTAGGACAGGAAGCCGTGGGTCCCG
>JABXWE010056457.1:0-12677 GCA_014611495.1 Limonius californicus | reverse complement strand
GTGTGGGGTGTGCAATTTCTGCATCCATAGCGTATATATATATATATATATATATATATATATATATACCTACTGCTTTACACGGCCGTGGACGTTTTGTTGGAGATTTTAAATTCAGCGATAAAACATTTAATGTTTATCAGCGACAAAGTCCATTTTCGGATTGAAGGAAGTGCCAACAGACAGAATTTCCTGTTTTGAGCTAAGGAAAACCATTGCTTAACACATGAAAGACCTCTTCATTCACTAAAAGTGAAGAAAACCATTAACATTGTTACGGCAGACACATACTGTCAAATGCTCAAAACGTTTTTAGGTCTTGGATGAAATAGCTAAACCTTCGTTATGATTGAAAATTGTGGTTCCAACAAGACGGAGCCACACGTCTCACTGCTATGCAAAACATGAATGTGTTGTGGGAAATGCTTCTTAATCATGTAATTTTGCGTTTCTGAAACATAACCTTTCGTGCTCGCGTTTCGGATTTATATTTATACAATTCCTACGGAAATGTTGGAAATATCGATGCTGGATTTTGTGTGCCGTTTTCCTGAGTGTGATCATGAACAGTGCGAACCACCTAAGGCATGCAGTGTTTCACAAATAAATTTTATATCCTTTAGGAACCCGTTGTACCAATTTCTACTTATATTTCAATAAAAATTATGAAATTACATGCTTTTTAAATGTGCCAGTTATTACTGCATGTTCCTGTATAAATAGGTCGGACATAAAACTGTGGAAAGGGTCAAAGACAGTTAATTTAGAATGATTAATAACAATATATAAAAATAAGTAATAATCAAAATATTTTTGATGCAAATAAGGTTGACTATAAAAAATAATGCCGAAGGGGAAAAATTAAAGCTCAAATAATTTCGAAAAACAAACATATTGAACGAAATAAGACTGAATACAGTATTGCAGGCTATTAGCACTGTGCTATTAGTATCTAATACATCGGCTGGTGTCTATAGATCTTTTATGGTTGTACTAGAAAAACAAAAAAGAGAAAATCAATTGTACAATTTGCGATATCACAAACCTTTGTAAAGACCAACGAATGTTAAAAAAATATATTGAACAATATTTGCTATACTCATTTTCGAGTTTTAGTACGGCAAGGAAAAAGGTATGTGTAATTGTAATTAAAATTAAAACGGTTGGTTGATTTAAGACCGCAATACTTACTACGCCGACCTATTCACATATGTTTATTGATTCACAGTAATTGTAAATTAAAATTTGGGGCCGTTGTTCTGTCCCTTACGTTAAACTAGGGATGGGGTGGGTTGCTATAACCAGCTCATGGAAATATTCTATCAAAAGATGGCTCTAACAATATCAATTCGAACACGTTAGTTGTATAATCGTTAATTAAGTAACAGTCAAGCAACGGTGAACGGTGAATAGTTGAATCGTGGGTTAACTAGTTCTTTCCCCAAGCCATCAATATCGGTAGTTTAACTCGGGGTCAGGCGACTTATAAACAATTTTCATCTCTAATATTTATTGTGTTGGCAAAACTTTGTTTAAATTAATAATTAACAAATTTTATTATATTTGAAATGGCGGATCTACTTGGAATTTTGATTGATAATGAAGGTATGCTGAAGTGAATAGCAAAACATACAGCATGAATCCAAAATTTGAATTGGGTATCTGATTGAACAATGTTTGGCACTACGGAAACGCCGTTTTCTTCTTCTTTAAATTAGAAATGAGAATTAGAAGTTTTTTTAATTGGAACTAGGTAATTGCAGTGATGCGGCGAACTCTAAACTGCGCGTACTATAAACTCCTTTTATACAACCTCTGAACCATGGTCAACTGTTGAACCATGGATCATTTGAACCAGTGGTTAATTAACGATTCTACAACTAGCTCTATGGGGTTGGATGGTGGCAATATCCAAAGAAAAATAAAAGTACCGGCCAGGCATTTAAAAAAGGTCAGAACTTCCTTCCTGTAAAGGTACACAGCCTGTATCGACATGAAGGCAGGCATTTCGAACAAAAAAAAAGCAACTATTTGTGTATTTTTTTAGAGTTCTATTATACAAATTTGAGGACTCATGTTGATTAAAACTTGTTTAATTGTTTTTATTCGCACTGTATTAGACCAGTATCTAAGTAAAATTACATTGTCTGATCTCTCGTTATACCGAAGATGAGCTTTTGAAAGTAAATTTCTGGTTTCTGTGGTAAATAACTGCAATAAATTTCCTTAGCACTACCGAACTGTTTAGATAAAAGTTATGTTAAAGAATAGGGAGAAAGACCGAGCGGCCACAAACACTAAAAAAACGAGACAAACTGTTTCAAGCAGAAATAACAAGACACATGATCAAAGTGAATAGTCGAGTGGTTAGAACGTACTGACAATCATGTTGTGGTTACTGATCTTTCATCACGACCGTTTCTTTCTATGTTAGAATAATTGGGCTGCAAAAATGTAGTCACTGTTGATCCCGATAATAAGTTGCCGTTGTGATGTAAATTACACAAGAAGGCCGACAAAAAATTACAACAATTTTACGTAAGAGGAGAAGGAGGAAGATCGTAAAGGGGATGGTGTAGTGTTATATGAGTCTAATTTTATTGATATTAACAAAGTGGCGAACCGCACCTTGTCCTTTAAAGAATCAAACCAATAAAATGATTTTTTCTATCCCAACTACAACGAAAAATTTAGTGGTTGTATACTTTTTCGGTTTACAGGTGCGAATAAGCGTAAGTTGTACTGTAAAAACAAAACAAACCATCAATCGGTTCATGTGATACATAGTTTTGCAGATCAACGTGGTTCCGAGACGTAATCGTTGTACAAAGGAACTTCAGCACATAGCTAACTAAACCATTTGCTAATATCTCAAGAATTAGTAGCAGTTACCTTAATCCCAAATATTAGGCGGCAAAACAGTGTTTAAATCGTTTATTTTAAAATGTAAATAACAACATTGCACTAATTTGATCATTTTTCACTATCTCTTGGCAGATTTGAATATGTTTACATTTTTCGATAATCATGTATATAGCTGGTATTGTCATTATGTATAATTCCTTGCAATTCAGTATTTTCCAATTGTCTGATCTTTATTACGTAGGTGGAGCAAACTGTATAACAGTCTGGTATACTAATGCTGTTTGTTCTTTACATGAACAGTATCAGCATGGTAAAAACCAAATAATCATAACCTACATCCAATAATGACCCAAGACTTATTGCACGCAGACGGTATACTAATAATGACAGCAAACACAAGACAACTGCAAAAAGATATTAACATATAGAAAAATAACCCACAAAATAAGGGGATGAAAATAAACACAGAAAAGAGCAAAATAGTACACATCATGAAAGAAGAAATAGAAGCACCGATTTCAGTAGAAGGAAAACAATAGGAGTATGTGGAGAAGTAAGAATATTTAGAAGTGGTAATAAAAAATATGGACGAATAAAGGAAGAAATTGATGATGGTGATGATTTGAAAGAGCGAGATCTAGGACGCGGTTTTCCAAGCATGTCTATGCACTTAGGCCACATTTGGCCCATTGTACAACTTGACTAAGAATTTTGCCTATCTGTGGTAATTCCAACTCCAGTAATGATTTTTAACGTGTCACACATCGCAGCGGCACGGGACCTATGGCTTTACTTCTTATCCGACAGAAGGCGCATTTTCAGACTTTTCCCCGCTAGAAAAATCCCGACCTCAGCCAGGTTCGATCCCGCGTCCTCGGATCTAAAGGCAAACCACTAGACCACCGAGGCCAGCTAAGGAAAAAATTAAGAACGAGGTAAGCAAAGCAAACATGATATATTGTGAAATGACCAAAGTAGTGATAGGCAAAGAAGAACTAACCACAAGAGCAAAGATGCACCTATATAAAACAATATACTTCCCCACATTACACTCATCCAAAATAACAGCAACGGAAATGAGATACCTAGGAAGAATGCTGGGCAAGGCAAGAAGGGATAGAGTAAAAAACAGAAGTATAAAAAGCGAACTAGACCAGCAAACAGTGAACCAGAAAAGAATCAGTTAAAGTGGCCTGGACACACCATGCACATAAGATACCACAAGAAATCCTATCAAATGAGAGTAGAAGAAAGAGGAACCAGAGGTAGACCAGAGGTTCAATGGGAAGACATCAAAGAGACAACTAGAAATAGAAACAAGGACATCGAAGAAGTCGGGAAAATGGCGAGAGATCGCAACATCTATAGAAAATGGATAGAAAGAAGAAGAAGAATTAATGTATACATAGTTGTATTATTGATCAATATTTTCATCTGTTAGATTGTGTAGTACCTACAGCTATTTCAGCGACTCCGCTTCAACTTTATGAAATTATAATTTAATTTCTAATTCTAATTTCGAACCATATTTGACGTATAGTCCAACTTTGGTATTAATGATGCATCCTTTTCTATTAATAATTCAAGTGGAGGGACTCATTAAACCATAGTTCAGGAAGAGCACATAATTAGACGTGATTCATCAATAAAAACAGTATCCATTTTTCATTATAACTATGATTTCTTAATAATTAATTCTAACCAAGTACTACCGTGCTTATCTACATCCTCAAATTAATATGGCAAAGTCTATCCGTTACGATAGCATAGTTTAAGAATCAAGCGTTAAGTATTACCTTAGGTAAAGAGTTAACTAGTTTAAAAGATTAAATATCTTACCCACCGGGTAACCAATCACACACTTTGCTGCAACCATGTGATTTGCAATCACCATGCATTTTTGTTTACATCGTCATTACTATCCTAGAAAATTCAATTTAATAGCAGCAATAAAAGAAGTAGGAATTTGCTTTACCAGTTTTTCCATTCTGTTTGTGTTTTTTATGTACGATAAGATTTTAACTTAAAACATTTTAAGATCTAGATCTGAATGGGAAGAAGCATGGCACCGAGAGAAATATACACGCTGTCGGGAAACTTTACTGCAACATTTGTATTGGGCCTGCGAAAAAGATATCTATCGTTTAACTCGTAGAAGTCAACAACCCGATACCGTTAAATCATACGATGATGAAAGTGAGCACAGTAAGTATGTACCATTAAATGATACAAGTTCAACGAAGTAGTTCTTGCATTTATTTATAAGTATTGGGCACTATACTTATTACTAAGAAAAATAATACTTACGTTATAGATTTCTATAAACATTTTTCTAAAAATATCTTTAAGAGGTTGTTATTTCTTATCAAAACCAATTTGATTTATATTCGTAGATTGATTACAATTTATAAAATTACATGTTCACAAGCCATTACCGTTATATAAAGTAAATATAATAGAAACAAAAGATACTGCCAACTAACTATCTGAGTAAGGTATGTGTAATACACTATTATGACTGCTACGCAAAGGAACGTGGTAGATATATTATGTTCGTTTGTTCTGCCATTATTGACTACTTTTTGGCAGGAAGTTTTTATATGTAGTATTTAGTTCAATATTTCAGTTTAGCATTTTGTACAGGATCATGGCTATGTTGAATAAAACTTATCAATGCATCTGATGCTGGCGACACTTTATTTGTAATATAAAAGTTGTTTACATCACCAAAGTGTTATGAGTATGTATATATACACTACGTTGACTTTAAGACATTCATTCGCTCTTTGAATGTTGTTAAAAGCTGCAAAATACATCTCAGAAAAGATAATCAAAATTATCAGACAAAAAGCGGGTGCATAATTTCACTACACTTTACTGTGGTGATGTTTCCGGTCCCGAAATCTTCGTCTTACCAAAATGCAATCAATTTTGTTAATCTTCCACCAAATTAACTAAATTATGCTTCAAAGTTACTGCTGTACGTCCACTACTTAATTTTGAATTTAAAAGCATGTAGAGCTCGGAAGAACCTAATGCTTTCCGAGAAGCAAAGACGTGACTTTTTCTGTGGCCTAAGGAACATCATCACTGGACGGACTGGTAGCAGCAGGTGCTATTTAGTGATATATCAATTTCGAACGTTGATAATCGTGCTGGAAATGACACTTTCTGAAAATCAGGAAAACCAACGCTAGAATTGTAGTTATTTGCTAATCTAAATTTCAACAAACAATGTAAATATCAAGTCTTGACCCACTACAAAAAAAAATCTGCATGGAAAATGCATCACGGATTTTCTTCTCTAATTGTAGTTCTAATATTGAACAGATTTTTCCTTATAATTGGTAGCTAAGTAATTGAAAATTGAAATTTCAGTGACTTTTCCATGGATACCAGCAAAGCAGGCTCAGCAAATACTTCGAACTCGTCGGGGAGGATCTTCTATTACCGCAGAATGTTGTAGTTCGACCGGATGCACGTGGGAAGAATACGCTGAATATTGCCCGACAAACAAGCGTCATACAGTATTTCTAAATTAGGTACGTTGGAAAGTACGTATCTTGTATTATTTTAATATATCTACTATATTTAGTAAAGAAATAATACTAATTAATATACTTGCAGATTTACGTATAACATTGTCTTGGAACTACTGCTGCTAAAACTGGTAACAGCTACGTCTTTTAATAATTAAGTGCATACAACATATAATTAAAGCTACCATCTCACTACATAATTTACAAACAGAACACTAGCACTTTTGCAATTCAACAAAAATTGACCGTTTATGCAGAATTATGGAATCTTTCAGTTTACAAATTCGAAAGAATAAATAATAAAAAGAATAACATTTTTCCTATATTAACATTCGCCATGGAAAACAATATCAAATGCCTTTTGTTTTTATTATTTTAATTTGTTTGGTAAAGCTATGTTGTACAACTTGCATTAGTAAATAAAATCAATTTCCAGATATTTTTTTTACCTACAACCTACAAAACCCTAATATGCTCTTGGTAATGATATACAAAATTTTGCTGTGCGAACCTACATTCTGTCACAAAGAATAGTACTTTGTTGCAAAGTGGGGACCTTATTGTGTTTAAACTATATTGCTTTTCGGTGTAGTTGACCTACATGGCGAGGCACTTTCACCACCGGTCTCTGGCTGCTTTCTAATACCTTCCTGGAAAAAAATTTTGTGTTGCATGCGTATCCACTCTTAAACAGCTTCAATTACGTCGAGATTTGACTGAAATGCCTTCCCGGCTAAATTAAATTCTTTTAGTTGGCCAAACAAATAAAAACCGCAAGGAGTAAAATCTGGACTGTAGGCTGCACGAGGAAGAAGGTCTCACTGAAGTTTCTTTATGGTTTCAATTGTTTTGCAGCGGTATGAGAGCGAGCATTGTCTTGTAGAAAGCAAACCGAACTTTGTCTTCTCTTCCGTATATTCCTGATTGCCTGCTTAACTTTGTTGCACAAAAGTGTTGAATAATAGCCTGCATTAATTGTACGACATTCTATAAGGAAATCAACAACAGAAATCCTACAAAAAGTTGCCATCACATTACTAGCTGACATCACACTTTTTGCTTTCTTTGGCTTTAGCGATGTGGTGTGACACCATTGCATGACACAACTGTAAAATAATATATCCAGATTACATCCGTTCCCACAATTGAGTCTTCTTCCCTTTCATACCACTGCAGTGAAGAAGAAGTGATTTGCAAAGGATTCAACCTGTGTTTTTCTACAATAAACGCGGAATCCACCTTACGCTCACCTTATAATTATTTTAGTCTGTTTTTAACACTTTCGACAATAATTTATAAATTTTGAGTAATTAGACGAACTGCTACTCCCCCCAACTGTTTTGGCGGGGGGACTAGTTTTATAGGCTTTAGTAAGTATTTGTTGCAAATAATACTATTATTAGCTAAAAATGAAAAACATAGAAAGCAATAAACATCATATTTGTGTAAATTGCAAGTTAATGGAAAACAGTATTTTTCGATCGTATGCAATCAACTGGTTGGTAGTGCTTCTAATTGTATTGCAATGCTGTTTGGAGGCTATGCTAGGAGAACTGAAGTAGTAGAGTATGTGTTACGGGCCAATCGAGCTTTCCCGACGCCCGTAACCAGATAGATGGAAAAAGGCCTACAGCTTAGCTCAGAGGAGTAAGGGGAGTTCGTGAAAATCGCTTACGGGAGGAAATCTTTAGTTGTGTACAGGGTAAGTCAAAATTTGTGGGCGCCACCTTCCAAATCCAGCTGATTGTAGGTCCTCGTGGAAGGCCGAGAAGCCAACAGCTTACGGGAATGGAACTCACATTTATCGTGCCTCCTCCTATATATACGAAGCTTGCAAAATTCATGCACATACAAATACAGAGTACACAGTAATAAAAGAGGCAGTAAATTTCAAAACACATATTATGAAACTATTGAAATGGAGATACAGGAAATGACTACAAAAAAAAAGGACAATCAACTATGTTTTTATAGTTTTACAACAGAAATTCGAACGTTCGGAAAACAAAGCTCGCCGTCTTTGGGCGCACGATGTTTACTTTGTTCAAAAAACTGCGTGGCCAAAGGCGTCGGGGTTACAGGCATCATACAATATAAACGAAATTACTTTTTACAATTATTGGTACAAACAAAAACAATCTGCGACTAAAGGTCGCTTTTTGTTCCAACAAAAAAAGGTTTAATTAGGTCAAATTTTGCAAGTCGCGCGTAAGTTTCTTTTCACCACACACAAAAAAAACTAGTCTGTTTTTACCTTAACTTCCGATGGATGTATTAGAACGAGATAAGCACAACGTAAGGGCGATTTCCAAAAGCAGGAAAATACGTGATTTCAACAGACAATCGTTGAACGATAGGCAAGACTCTCTGAACGATGGTAGCAGCAAAGGGACAGGCGCTGGGTTTCGAAATTAATCCGCCGAAAGCCGATCGGCCAATTCACAAAGAATTGCCTTTTGTTTGGGTTTAAAATCCTAACGTACTTCTGTAAGATCCGACAATTGTCGATGTGTTGTTTTCACCCTATGGTAAAACAACGAAACGAAAATTGCACCAGGTATACCCGTCGAAAACCCAAGCCGACACTTGCAGCACTCGATTTATTTACGACCCTCCCCTGAAGATGTAATTTGGGAAGACCGGAGCCATGAAAGGTGAAAGACTGACTACTGTAAAAACGCAACGGGAATCTGCACTTCCCCCTCAAAAAAATTGCACCATATTACATGTTCTAGAACGAAAATTAACACGTGTGACCTTGGAGAGAAGCCTAAAAACAATTCCTAAATGCTAGCACTGTTTAACAAAAACATTCCTAGAAATCCCGTCTGATCGGCGAAAATATAACTTACAAAGAAAAAAACCTTGAACAATTCTGGGACTAATTTGGTCATAAATTAATTTCTGAAAGGAAATACTAACAAACCTGCAGTCAACACAACTCAATCTTAAAAAGACGCAACATAGCGAAAC
This sequence comes from Limonius californicus, assembly GCA_014611495.1. Lineage (NCBI taxonomy): Eukaryota > Metazoa > Arthropoda > Insecta > Coleoptera > Elateridae > Limonius > Limonius californicus. The sequence goes on along the minus strand of JABXWE010056457.1, from coordinate 3,300 downwards.
GGTAACCCAAAATAAGACTGCTATTAAAATAACGTTATTAATTTTTACGAAACGACAAACAAATTAAGAAATCAATTCATATAAAGCAGCAATTTTTTAAATGAACATAACATATGATCAACAAAATCTGAGATAAGGGTTGGTTATACAACACATACCGAATGTTCTTACTTAGTTATATCAGTTATAATTTTTAATACATTGGGGCTATTCATTGATGCTTTTAATTTCAGAAAAAAAAACGAACGTATGTCATTAGTATGTTGCTTATGCATTTTAAAAGCAGTGTTAACAAAGATACTGTAGTTGTTCTTCATTTGTAAAATACCATTTACAATATATATACATTAATTTAAGGATTCCACGGTGGACGTGAATTAGTAGTTTGATATGCGACCCTTATTTGTTGTCTTGTGTGAAGGTACATATGCAGGAGTAGAATGCAAGGTTAGATTTTGTAGTTAATATTAGGGAAATTTTTTATGTTAGTATTAAATTTCGTGTGCCGTTCGCGATGAACACGTTATTAGTGGTGTTTATGAATTTTAATTAAAGAAGTGGTTGATAGTAAAAATTCATTGGAATGAATCTAAATTCCGTGAGAGGAAAGTATAATCACAAGAAAAGGCAAGCAAATACATTTTCATTATCTTAGAAAACAGTGTAAACTACCTGGGTTACATACAATTATAGCTTATTATAAACATCAACAAGCAATAAATACTGCCAATAGAAGTATTGCTAGCGCGAATCTGAGTGCTGCTAAACAATTAGTCTTTAGGCACCTTGAAAGATTCTTTGCTTTGGATAGAAAATGCAAGTGGGTAAAATAAATTAAAAAATAACATTTTTTAAAAATAGTTTATTTTTTCTTCTTCACAACATTAGGTACTTTATCACATTTGCTTAAGAAATATGCATAATATTTTATCCAAGAATATGTAATGCCAAATGAACAATAAACAGATGTTAACATAATTGGCAGAAAAGGTAAAGTATTTGATAATCCAAAAATATAATGAAAAATGTGTTCATATAAAAACAATGGTAGTAAACCAATTAAATATATACTTTCCAGAGAATTAAGTAATGGCAAACTCAATTTATACAAATGTAATGGGTACATACTTGACAAACTATGGAATGCATAGCAAGAATACAAAACATGAAGCAGTACTTTAATCATCAGCAGAGACTTTGGAAACAAAAGTGGAAATAATGAGTAATGTCCAACTGTTGAAAGTAATAAGAACACCTTGGCATCACCAGGTTCCACAGCGCTTAGGATACTAAAAACAGAAAAAGGCGTTTTCAGTATTAAGTAGGTAGGTATACAATTTTTGCCATTATATGATGTGTTAAATACTATTGCTATTTGGCAAGAAAATTCAAAAATTTTACTGGATAGAGTCAAAGTAATCATTGTAGTGTACCAGTTGTAAAAACTGTTCTAACTGGCAAGCAGTAAGATTTTGAGTTATAAAAAATATTGGTATTTAACAAAGTTTAAAGAAAAGGTATCCATCCCCTACACAATTACTTATTTGTTAATAGTTAAATCCCATGCCTGGAATTCAGAAAGTATGCAGACTATTAATTATCTTCTTTGATTACAAGTTAATCCCTTTTGTTAAGTAATGATTTACCTAATAGACTTAAGTGAAGACAGTTAAGCTGTTCGGTGCTTTTAGTATCCACAGTTATAGAAAAATTGCTGGCTCTATGAGAGTCAGTTTAGACTAAGAAAGCCTATCAAAATCGCTAAAAAGAACAAAACTTACCTCAAAGGAATAATTGCCATCAATATAGCCTTTTCATGAACATGCCATCCAAATAAAAATGATGTCAAGCCACATATCGTAAGGCATCTCACAAAATGAAGAGGCTTTGGTCCTAACAACCATAGTTTGTATAAAGCAGGCAACATTGCAGCAGCTGTTAAAGCCATTGTGATAAAAGGTGTTATGTCTGGAAGCACAGTGTGTGAAAATTCCTGAACCAACCCACCAGTCATTGTTGCGACTGAACTAGTAACATTTAATCCCAGTTTACTTCCTGCAATGAAGATATCATAGAAATAGTAGATAGCAAAAGTTAGATACAGAATTTAGTGTGTATTTACATTAATAAAACGATCTATAAACGAAATGGTTAATAAAAGTATTCATCTCGGACATGATTATGGTGATTATTATTATTATACAGGGTGTCTCAGAAAGAATGGGCCAGCGTTTAATCACAGATTCTTTAGGTAAAAATAAACCGATTAAACCTAATATACCTTAGGCAGAAAGTCCTTCCTTAAGAAGTTATAGGGCCTTAAAGTTCAATTTTTTATTTTTTCTTTTTATTGTAATTTCCACAAATCTAAAGATATTTCTTTCAAATTTGGTACACATACCTACCATTATGCAAAACAGTGGTAAAATTATTTTCATTAACCAGACCTGACCGGAAGAGGCACTTAACCTACCACTGAAATTTTATTTTAGCTCTAACTTTGTTATTAGTAGAACTTTTTAAAATTTTATGTTATTTTCTGAAAGAGAATTAAAAAGTACAAAAATAAGGTACTCTTAGTTCATACGCGTAGAGGCAACCGTTTGCCTTAAAATGCTTGTCCCAAGTTTTGGGTTGTCGTTATGACATGCAATTATCAGGTAGCCATGATCGCAAAAACAATGGGTAGTGCTTGTGACCTACAGTAAAGAACAATGCTAAGTCAATTAAATACTTTGGTGTTATATAAATTGTATTTTTAATTTCTGTTTTGTGTTTACGAAAATGCAGCGACGTTCGTTATGTCGAGGCATTTTCGTAAATGAAACAGAAATTAAAAATACAATTTCTATAACACCAAAGTATTTAATTGACTTAGCATTGTTCTTTACTGAAGGTCACAAGCACTACCCATTGTTTTTGCGATCATGGCTACCTGATAATTGCAGTCGTAACGACAACCCAAAACTTGGGACAAGCATTTTAGCGCAAACGGTTGCCTCTACGCGTATGAACTAAGAGTACCTTATTTTTGTATTTTGTAATTCTCTTTCAAAAAATATCATAAAATTTTAAAACGTTCTACTAATAACAAAGTTAGAGCTAAAATAAAATTTCAGTGGTAGGTTAAGTGCCTCTTGCGGTCAAGTCTGGTTAATGAAAATAATTCTGTCACTGTATTGTATAATGGTAAGTATGTGTACCAAATTTGAAAGAAATATCTTTATATTTGTGGAAATACAATAAAAAGAAAAAATAAAAAATTGAACTTTAAAGCCCTATAACTTCTTAAGGAAGGAC
>JABXWE010056455.1:0-10773 GCA_014611495.1 Limonius californicus | reverse complement strand
CATCTATAAGTTATGTCCATGTAAATGCTCAAATGGACAACACAATAATTATTAATCACCACACAGCAATAATAAAAATGTTCGACTTACCTCTTAACACGAAAAAGTTGGAATGAAATACGTTCTGGTTGTCATGGAAACCATTAAATATCGATAAACAAACATCTTTCTCCTATTTTAAAGATAATTTTAACGAAAAATCGAAATTTCGAAGGGTGAGATTAAACTTTTGGACGGGGTAGTCTAACTAGAATTGTAGGACTAAACCCCATTCTTATATATTGTTTTAACCAATAAACTTGTAACAATTCTATTTAATATTATTTGAACTTAATTTATCTGAACTCTGTTATGGTTTTCGGTGAAAATCTCGAAACAAAAAACTCAAAAACAAAAATCTTGAAGAGTAAAAATCTTGTATGATAAAATCTCGAAAGTAAAAATCTCGGAAGTAAAAATCTCGAAAAGCAAAAATCACGATTGGCAAAAATCATGAAATGTTAAAATTTTAATGCGGTTTAATAGCAGTCTCACATATATAAACTAATCATAAATGAGGTACCTAGTTCTTTTAGGCAGGTTGATTTTCAGCTACGTATAATACAAAAATATATCTTATAGTTAGAAATAAAAATATAATTAAACATTTAAGTTTAAGTTGTGCGCAATTCCCCTTAAGAAATCTACACAGTTAGTGTCAGCATATCTTGTAACACAAGTTTGAAGCCGGGTTGTAACATCTCTATAAATTTCTATTTGTAAGTTCCCCTAATTGTTTTCTCTTTATCTAGTTTGGTAGCCCTTACATCTAGACGTAATCTGCTAATCACCATTCGAGATTTTTACTTTCGAGATTTTTTCCATTCGAAATTTTTGTTTTCGAGATTTTGTCTTTCAACATTTTCACTGGACACGGTCTCTTATAACCTCCCTTATCCTTACCTGACCTAACTTGATACAAGCCTAATGTAAAACATAACATTAACAATTTCACCTAATTAACTTTCCGTAGCATGGCTAAATCTCACCCTACATAGCGTTACTCTAACCTAAACATACTTTGAACGTACAACTCGATTTAATTGTAACAGTCCCATTTAATCTTATATTATGAACCAGCTGAAATTAAGTCAAATGCATTGTTTTTGATGTGTTGGTTTGGTATACATAAAACAAATAGTTAGTTTACACTTTTCTGTCAGCTGCACCACAATCCTTAACTTGACATTACCTTAAACTCAAGTTCAACCTAACGTGACCGAATGCTAACTCAAATTATCTTAGCCAAACTCTTGACACAAATTATCTTTAACCATTTAATTTGAACTTGCCTAATCAGTTTAGTCGAATTTTATTTTTGGGTTGTTTGTTGTGACTTTGAATAACTTTATCTCTTTCAAAGTCAATACCAGTATAATTTTTTGTTTGTACTTTAGGATTACAAACAATTAGAATTGAGTTGCGAGACTTTAGACGAAGTGGATTCATGGAAGGCATCATTCTTGAGAGCGGGTGTTTATCCAGAAAAGCAAACGGAACAAATAAATGGCGATGAGGTAAGTTGTAGACGGACATTGAGCTAGTTAATCTGTAACATAAGCATGATTATATGGGGTGTACAATTAACAAACATAACACACAACACAAACAGGCTTCGATTGAGCTTGCATGACTGTTACACTGTTAGTTGTGATTTCTTACTTTTTAGTTTGAAGTCTTAATCAGTTCCTCCATATTTTTAGCTACAATAAAACACTGTATAATACAAATTACTAACCTGACACTTGTAAGTTTGAATAGTTGTGTTTAAATTTTATGAAATTAGTAGTTGACACCTAATTATATCAGTTTTAAGTTGGAACTACGAAAATGTTTTAGTTTTTTCTGCACTTTAATCGTAGACATTTGTGCTGCTACATCTAAATTAAAAAAAAAGTTTGAAACTAAAAGATTTTCCTGTGCAAATCAAATGAATTGAGGTAAAAATATTGTTTTATTTTCAGGAAGTACGGGCAAGTATTTCAGAAACTTCAGTTATTTTTTTGGGTCAGATATGTGAATTATTTCTTGAGTTTGGTGGTAAAAGTTTCTTATTATTATTATTTTTTATTAAACAGTAATTTGCTTTTAAGGCGTTTCTTCTCTTTTAACAGTAGTTTGACAGAATCTACAAATTTATATATATCGTTTGTCCCAAATATTAAAGCTATTGTTATTTCGAAACTGGTTGAAGGTGCAACTTTGGCTAAATGAAAAAAAAGGGCTTTATATACAGGGTGACAATAATCTACCCGTGTTGTATGGGTAACTTTGTTATTATAAGAGTTACAGAGTCGGTTAAATTACCAAAGTTGGCCAGAATTTTGACGCGAATTTAATGCCATTTTTGAATTTGACCTAGATTTTCAACTTTTTTAAATATTTTAAAAATACTAAAAATGAACTATTTCTTAAATGTTAAATAATTCCACAACCATTTATGCTAGAACATAAATAAAAAATGGTTTTTGTAGATCTTATTACGTAGAGTTCAAAAAAATTATCAAAAAAGTCATGGCGCTCTTGATTTTCGAGATATAAACTAAACTTCCATATTTTTAAATGACAATCATAGTTGGCCGTAGGCTCATTAAAAAGCTCTTTTTTTGCTGATTTTAAATATGTATGGGTTGTCCTATCTATTTTTGTTAGTTTGCTCAGGATTTACGAAAATAAAAGTATGAAATCAAAAATTTATCTCTAGAAAGAATGGTGTGCCTTGGAATTGGAAAACAAATGATCTAACGACCTGTTTCGTTTGTTCTTATTAGTAATGATAGAAAACACCAATCAAAAAGAATACTTGAATTTAATTACCAGCAACCAATAAATTAATAGCTAATAATAAGAAAATAAATTAACGTGAACCTAAATTAAATGAATCAGAATAATGTTTCAAAATGACCACCATTTTCTTGGACACATAGCTGACACCGTCTTAATATTTCACTCTGCACTTTTAATAAGCTGTTATATCTAATTCCTCTAATAGCGGTTCTTATTTTAGTTTTCAATTCTTCAACATTATTAGGTTTCTCTTTATAGACTTTGTCTTTAATTGTTCCCCATAAAAGAAGTCGAGTGGGGTTAGGTCCGGAGACCTAGGTGGCCATGCTATGGGACCACTGTTACCTATCCAGTTATTAAATCTCTCTAATAAGTAGTTAGATACAATTTCCGCATTGTGGGCAGGTACCCCATCATGCTGAAAATAATTCAAATTCTGTATTAGGTTTAATGGAACTTCGTCCAACATTCCTTCTAATTCATTTCTTAAAAATAATAAATAGCGCTCTGAGTTTAAATTTTCCTCATGAAAATACGGACCAAGTATTTTTGTATCGAGAATACCACACCAAACATTTATAGAAAAAACATGTTGATCTCGTCTTTCAACCGTAATATGAGGATTTTCCTGCGCCCAGTAAATGTGGTTTTTTCTATTAAATAATCCATTATTCGTAAATTTTGCTTCATCACTAAATAGAATCGTTTTAGAGAACCCTTCATTTCTTCAACTTTCTTGAACAAACCATCCAGCATAATTTAATCTTCTTTCCAGATCTGTTGGGTACAATGTATTTCCGACATGATGATGATAGGGCCTAAAGTTATTTTGTTTCAAAATTATCCGTGCTTCTTCTCTGGATGTGTTGCACTCAAGTCCAATTTCCCGTACAGATACAGTCAGCTTAAAATTATTGTATGCTAAAACACGTACTTCCGTCTCTGCATTTATATTTCTTTTGGCTTCTTTTGGTTTGTAAAAAGATCCATACAGTTTTAAATTTGCTTCCAGTTTTGCAAATAATCTTTTATCTGGCTGTCTTCTTTCAATGTACGTTTGTAGATATAATACAGATGCTGCATTTGCATCGCGATTAGAAATGTAGAAACAAAATATCGTATCGTTTTGTGCTTCCGAAGAATAAACCATATTTTCCATTGTTATTAACATTACACTTACATGTAACACCTAATTGTAGTCGTAATTATTATTAACAGCGAACTAAATTTGACAACTAATAAGAACAAACGAAACAGGTCGTTAGATCATTTGTTTTCCAATTCCAAGGAACACCATTCTTTCTAGAGATAAATTTTTGATTTCATACTTTTGTTTTTGTAAATCCTGAGCAAACTAACAAAAATAGATAGGACACCCATACATATTTAAAATCAGCAAAAAAAGAGCTTTTTAATGAGCCTACGGCCAACTATGATTGCCATTTAAAAAAATGGAAGTTTAGTTTATATCTCGAAAATCAAGAGCGGCATGACTTTTTTGACAAAAACATTTTTTATTTATGTTCTAGCATAAATGGTTGTGGAATTATTTAACATTTAAGAAATAGTTCATTTTTAGTATTTTTAAAATATTTAAAAAAGTTTAAAATCTAGGTCAAATTCAAAAATGGCATTAAATTCGCGTCAAAATTCTGCCCAACTTTGGTAATTTAACCGACTCTGTAACTCTTATAATAACAAAGTTACCCTTACAACACGGGTAGATTATTGTCACCCTGTATATACTGATGGCAATTTAAGATAATGCTGTTAAGAAATACTAAAGTAAAATAATTTTGGTAATAAATATAAAAATTGTTATTGTGACAAAGAAAAACATGGCGATCCATGTGAAACTCAGTTTGATGTGAGTTTCGCTTAAAAAGTGTAGGTTTAGTATCTCAAAAATATGATGCAAATAAATTCTAAAACTGAACCTAAATTTGTTTACAAACCAATTTTTACAATTTATTTAATTCTACAAAAATGGATAGGAATGAGATAAATGTTATAATGTGTCTTTCTAGCCTAAACGCATTGGAAAAAGACTAATTAATATGCTGTTTTTATCAAACATGGTAGGCTTGTTTCTAGAAACTAAAAACACCATTGAGTTGGATTTCTAAATAAATACATTTTTTTTCCTTTCATTTAACTGAAGTATGCCGTACCATTTTCAGATCACAGTGGGAAGTTACAAATTTGAAAAGTGTAATTTTTAGATTCTTATTGAATTAATTAAATTTATCAAAAATAACTTAATCAGCACTTGCAATTACAAATATTTAACAATTTAATATTAAAAAGTTCCGCGGTTGTTTATTTAAATTCCTGCCATTGTTCTTGTGATTATGCATATGTTGGCTGCATCTACACAAAAAGTAATATTAGAACTTCATCTCTCCACATTTCAAAAACTATTTGAAGTTGTGATTTTCCTTTTCCTCTTACACTCCAAAAATGTTACGTAAATTGCTATCTACAAACAAATGTTTTTAACGTGCCCGTATTAGAAACTCCCATTTTTTGTAAACAAAAATTACCAAAATCAGTGTTTCAGCTGATTTAATTTCTGTGTTATTTCTGTTAATTTTAATTTATAATTTCTTAAGGTAGTTCTGTAAGCTTAAGTATATACTAACACGCATATTGCATGTACTAACCAGCGTGTTTGTGTGTTATGCTTCTTTGCTGCAGGGAGAAAACTATGAGGTTCGTACCCAATTCAATCGACAAAGTTTGAGGTTTAGTAAAAGATCTAATAAAAACCTTGCGGTGGTAAGGGTATTTTTCATCCTATTTTACCAAGATGTATTCTAAAGTACCGCTAGTTTTGTAATGTTACAGTAATTTTTGCGGGCAATAGAAACCTTGGTACCATCAATTGCGTGATGGTTGTGTTTGATTCTTCGTTCTGTGGGAACCTTTCTCTAAAACTTGACCTATCAACAAATGGAATATAATCCACGTACAGCTTTTGGGATCTTTCATTTAAACCAATATTCCAAATTTTGCTTATTTGTTTTTTGTAGCTGCTAGTTTTATCAGGAAAATAACATTTATGCTTTAATAGTCCTCTGGAGAGACCGGCTCAAGTAGTTCAATCGACCCACAGCTGGAAAGACAAGTGGAGACAATCCGCAATCTGGTGGACAGCTACATGCGCATCGTCACAAAAACCACACGTGATCTTGTGCCTAAAACCATAATGCTTATGATAATTAACAACTCCAAAGATTTTATAAACGGGGAATTGTTAGCACATTTATATGCCAGTGGAGATCAGGTATGTGTTGGTACATTTTGCAGGAGATATGGTTTGATTTTTATATAATATTTAGTCACAAATGATGGAAGAGTCGCCTGAGGAAGCATTGAAACGAGAAGAAATGTTGAGGATGTACCATGCATGCAAGGAAGCTTTACGTATTATTGGAGATGTCTCAATGGCTACAGTGTCAACTCCAGTTCCACCACCTGTTAAAAATGATTGGCTAGCTAGTGGTTTAGATAACCCTAGATTATCGCCACCTAGCCCTGGAGGCACAAAACGGCCAGCGCCCTCTATGGGACAAGTTGGCACTACAGGTAAAAGGGAGTTGGTTGTGTTGTGGCAAAAGATTAATGTTCAATTCTGACACAATTTCTGCATGTTATGGAATGTTTGCTTTTGCGTGGCAGTAAAGCAAAGTATAATTTGATCTGATTTATGAGATATTTTGGTTTATAATGAAAAATATCTTTGATATGGTTTAGTATTCACAACTATCAGATATTGCAGATGCAGGCAAATAAAAACGTATCATATAATTTGTGTTATTTAGAATTTCTTAAAAATAGAGATTTAATTTTATAAATGCTGTGAGATTTTATATTTTATATCATATTTTATAATAATTCACACTGTATGTGAATTTAAACTACATATTACGACATTTCAAACAATCAAAGAATATCTTCTAATCATTTGAGATATTTGTAAATTATATCAATTTAAACACCCATTTTAATGAGAATCACTGCCACCCAAAAGTAAAGATGGATGTTTTGAGTCTTTCAAGTTCATCACTAGCATTTGTCATCATCATCTACGTCAAGGGTTAAACGTATTGGTTTGTTCCGATCTCATGTACATTTGTATATTATGTATTTTGTTAAAATTGGACCTCCAATGCTTTTGTGGGCATCCCAGACTTCTGCGTCCTCTTGGTTCGTATTTTAACAGTTGTTTTCGGATAGGGTCATCGTCCATTCTGTGTAAGTGATTTTGCCATTGCAGTCTATATTCTATTTTTTCATTAATGTTGGAAATATTAAGTTCATGCTGTATTTCTTGGTTCTATTTCCGATCCATAAGGGTGTTGCAGACAGCTGTCTTAAAAATTATATTTCTGCCGTTTTGATTTGTTTGCGGTGACTTTGGGTTAGGGTCCAATTCTGTGACCCATACAGTAATGTAGGAACAGTCATTACTTTATAAAACTTTAGTCGTGTTTCTTTGCTGGTAGATTGTAAGTGTCTTGTTATTTTTCCGCACATGTATATCTATATATATAGACGTATTAAGCACCATTACCAAGACCGATACACCATGCTTCACCGGTCATGTCAATCCCGGTTCACCTTTACGAAGCCCAACTTTGGGCTTCGTAAAAACATCGTGTATATGTTTGTCCCTACGCTTAGCCAAGGCTGGGGATGCTAAATTTAAATTTTATGGAGGGCTTGGTAAAGATGGTATATACCCCAAAACATACAAATTTAGTTCACAAGAATTCGCTGTAGGTGGCGCTTCAGTTTTCGAGTGTATATAAAATATACACGGTGTATATACTTTCCCGATCTTAGGAAGCCCCTCACACACTACGTCTTTTACGAAGCCCGAGATTTGGCAACCTCGCAATTGCTGTCTTATACCGTAATTTAATTAAATCAGATACCTAAAATTTTAGGTATTATAGCGTTTTACAATACCACTGGTTGCGAACTTACTTATAATTAACATAATTTCAGCAATCATTTACCTATATTTCCGCTCAGTTTGTTATTCGTAACTTAGTAAAGTATCGAAAACACTTCAAGATAATGAGTTATTTTTAATAAAGAAATAATAATAAACGATTATTACATATCTTCTGTTTACTGTCAAAATTATTTGCTAGTGTTTTAATGAAAATGTAAGGTTTACAAGTTTTCTGAAGTAGTTCACTCACACAACTTAAAACTCATCGCATTAGCTTATAACTACTCGATCCCTTGCTACATATTTAAAAATGAGTAAGAATGTAATTTGTTTTTAGGTTTTATTTATAAATATTCAGAAACATTTATTTATATTGAACACAGTGTACATAAAATAATAAACAGGAAAAAGTACTTATCGTCTTATATAGTAATTTTCTAATTTTTGTATGCATTAAATACAACAATTTTTACTGGCACCCTAGTCTTTACTCTTGAGGATTATTTATTTTTATTATTTTTGGCAATTAATTGTTCACATTCTTGTTTCTTCTGCAATCTTATTTTTAATGTGAAAAGGAAATTATTTAAGGACAATTACTTTTTCTACTATCGACCACTTTACACGTCTTTTAATAATCTTAATTTTATGAAAATTGGAAAATTATCTTATTAAAATATAATATAATAAATATAATATTCAGAAAAATTCACTCTCCTAATTTTCTGGCAATAGAGACAAGCTATTATTTATATTTGTCATATGATCATTCTTTGGACTGTTTTCATTATTTTTTTGATACAACATCGTCAATTGTGACACATTGCTAAACCAGCACTAATAGTAATATTTGTTGCTGGTGTAAAATTCTCCTCTTCGGAATCTAAATCATCCAATTCAATGTCATTTAAGGCTATTCTTTTTAAACCCTCTAATTTCCCTTTTCTCTATTAACAATAATATTTTAGCTACTTACAGAAAATACAAAAATGACGAGAAAAGATGACGCAATCACGAAATTTTTATAATATGTAGGATGAGATCTCAACTGGGCCTGGACACTTCCCTGAAACGTTTTTAAAAAGTGGTCGTTCGAAGCGTTATAGCAATGCATATGTAAAATTGAAGATGTTCTTCTACTGTTATATTAAAGAATTTTTTATATAAAAATTATATTTACTAGACAGTTGAGTAGTTTCAAGTGATAATTACAAAATTATATGTTCATTCCAAAACATGTTACACAATAATGCAAATTTCAACATATATTTTTTAAAGTTTCAACTTAGTTTGTGTTGTTTCTGCAGATTACAGTTAAAAAGAACATTAGAAATTCAAAAAAAAATAGTTTTTTTATGCAAAAGATGTGTATGTCAAATATGAAACAAAAACAAATTTCAACGTTGAATATATTATTTAGATTTTTTGTATTATCGGCATCCGTGGGGTCGATAATTATATATTTTTTTATAATTTGACGTACGTGATGCCTGACGTACGGATATTGACGATATACCTTACTTAATTCATAAAGAAACTTGACAAACAAGAAACTTTACGAGGTGTGTTCAATAGAAATCCTTCTTGGCTTTATAAACAATAATTCAACAATTTAGTTAAATAATTACCGTCACAGTTAAGGTACCTGTCCTATTGTTTTACTAACCAACGTATACCCTGCTCATAGAATTCTTGTGGCTGGTGATTGAAGAAGTCTTCCACAGCTATCTGTATTTCTGTGTCAGACTCAAAGTGCCGACCTTTTAATGCCCTTTTCAACGGTCCAAAAATATAGAAATTGCAAGGCGATAGATCCGGGCTATAGGGTGGATGCTCTAAATCCCTCGATTTCTTTCACCACAGTAGCAACATGAGGCCTAGCATTATCCTGCAGCAAAATGACCCCATGCGTAAGTTCTCCTGGACGTTTCCGTCTTATTGCTTGATGAAGCTTATTCAAAGTTTCATTGTACAGATTTGCATTAACATTTACTCCAGGTTCCTTAAACTCTATCAACAGGGGTCCTTCATGGTCGAAAAAAACGGTTAACCTCACCTTACCTGCAGTAGGTTGTGCTTTAAACTTCTTCGGTGGTGGTGAACTTGAACGTTTTCACTGCATCGACGATAATCTGCTGAATGGCTCGTATTAATGGTACCAAGTTTCGTCACCAGCAATTATTGACAGAAGAAAGACATCACCATTTTGCCTATGGTCTATCAGGTGTTGCAGAGATAAGCCCATTCGCAAGCATTTTTGTTCATTAGACAAGAGACGAGGAATCCATTGCGAACAAACTTTTCTGTAACCCAGATGACGATGACAATACTATGGACAGATCCTATACTCGCACCAACAATTTCTGAAATATCTCTAACTGATATTCAACGATTTTCTCTAATAATGCCTTCCATACATGCCATATTGTTTTCTGTTAATGCAGTACACCGTGTACCTGGTCGCGGCTCATCCAGAGTCCCGTCTTTTCCATTCTTAAATTTTCGGCACCATTCCTTCACAGTTGGGTACGTAATACATGCATTTCCATACACTGCTTGCATTCGCGTTTGAATCTGCAATGGCTGCATACCCTCAGGGCATAAACATTGTAGTATCGCATGCTGATCAAACTTGGACAGATTTCCAATAAACGCCATTTCAAAATCGAACTTTTAAAAGTCAGAATCCATTTCAAACGCCAGAAATTTATTAATGTGTTGCTAACAAACACTTGCTTGCTTGCTTTGAAAGAGCGAGATCTAGGACGCGGTTTTCCAAGCATCTCTATGCACTTAGGCCACATTTGGCCCATTGTACACCCTAACTAAGAATTTTGCCTATCTGGGGTAATTCCAACTCCAGTAGTGATTTTTAACGTGTCACACATCGCAGTGGCACGGGACCTACGGCTTTACTTCTTCTCCGACAGAAGGCGCTTTTTCAGATTTTTCCCCGCTAAAAAAATCTCGCAGACCTCAGCCAG
>JABXWE010056453.1:0-11801 GCA_014611495.1 Limonius californicus | reverse complement strand
AAAACTTCACAGAAAATAAAAAACCCATGTGCCAAATATTTTCAATTATTATATTATATTTTTACATTTCATATTTATAAAATCTTCATTTTTGTTTCTCAAAAAATATTAAACTTAATTACATCCCTTGTAAAACAGTGCTATGCTTATGGTAGCACTCTCACATTAACATTTGAAATGTTTTGCGTCCTTCCTGCATTACTAAAAGAAATTATGACGGAACTATATCGTAATTAAGAATCAACGTAAGCAAAATACATAGTATGAATCCATATTAAACGAATAAATAAAAAATGTAAATCAGCTAAACTCAACGTAGATGCAATTACGTATTTTGAGGTAGAGCATATAAGACTCCGCACAGATAACGTATCCTCAAAACGAGCAAAAAGGAACATTTTGGTCGGCAACAAGGAAAAAATTGGACGATGCTCACGGAATTTCAAAATCAGAACATGCAATCAGCTACTCATAAAACAGATGGACTGTAGTTAAGAGCCCCAAAGAAAAACTCCCAGAACAATAAAATTAGAGAAAGGCACTTACAGGGACGAAGGATGACTCCTAGAATACAGTGTTATAAAATACAGGAAGGAAGACACGTAAACTAAATTAATATTTCCAGTCAGGTGTATAGTTACATGAGGACAACCGAGGCAGCCAATTAAGCTTTGAAAAATCTACATACGTTTACCCAAGCGACCTACTTTCCAAAATGGAGGACAGAAATCTCCAAATTCTAAAACAGCACTAAAACAAAGCTAAATACATAAACAGTAAGGGAAATCATAGGTGCATCAAAATAAATCACCGCAGGGACCTAATACAAGGCGGAATAAGAACACATAAATACGACGCAAAACACGGAGTAATGGGCAAACGGGAAATGCCTGCAACCAAATTAAAATAGTGAATAAAAGTGTAAAAGCAAGCTTGCAAGTCGTGAAAAAATACAAAATGACCTGTCGGAAGCAGGACAGCACCGAAAACTTTGAACAGCCGGATGGGGGTTCCAAAATAAACAGATTTAAAAAGAAATCTGACGAAATATAATACCGTAGCAGATTTCCTCCGACTACACCATAACCAAAATATACAGGGTGTCCCATAACTCGCCATAAAACGGCTCGAAGCGCTGTTCAGCAGTGGATACTAAATATAAAACAGCTAAAATATTTCTCGCAGGCTAGTTTTTTCACACGAAGCATGAAAAGAAGTGAACATTTGGCAACTGGTAATATGCATGTTGTATGCTTTACGGAAAATATTTAAAACTATCTAAAAAACCATTAAAAAATATTTATTACATAATGATTCATATTTAAGCCAGTTGACGCTTCTGACAATACAAATCAACTATTAAACAACTCATTTCCACACCATAGGCGTCTGGTTTTTATGTAGGCCTAATCCACGGCTGCATAAAGTAGGTATTAATCCTTTTCAGTACCTAACCACAGATTACTTATTAACAAAAAGAATAACGGACAGAAATAAACCAAAATTTAAAATTTTTATAAATTAATGGAACTATTCAAAAGATCACCACCAACATTATGACATTCTGCTCATTTCACTGCAATTGATCATTGTTCACTCGTGGGAGATATACCAAATCCTTAAAATAACTCTATAAATAAAAATCTAAGAGCGTCTGAACATGTAACCTTGGCGGCCAAGCTGTAGCAGCCCCACGACCAATCCACCGATCTGGAAGATGATTTTGAAGCCAACATTGAACCATGAGTCCGTAATGAGCTGAAGTTGCTATCACATATTTTGTCTAATTATCAGTGGAACATTTTCCAATAGTATTTGAAAATCTCCATTTAGAAATTGTAGGAAATATTCAGCATTAAGACCATTTGGCAGAATAAAAGGGCCATACCTGCTCAAACATTAACACCACATCGGTATTGATGACTTCGAACATGGGTTGGAGGGGTCTCATCTTCCAAAAAATGATTATTGCGGGTATTGTAAACCCCATCCTGCGTAAATTTATCCTCATCTATCCACAAAATATTGCCAAAAAATTCTGATTTCGCTGATTTTGATTTAATAGCAATTCACATTACCTAACTCGTGCATCATAATCCTGTGGTAATAAGTCTCTTCGTTTTACCAAAACGATATAGGCCGTTGTTGTATACTGTCGATTTTGTCTACAATCCGAGAAACACCATGTACGCTTCTCGTAGGCTCCCAGTCAAATTAATCTAACACATTTTCTTCAGTATTGGGCTGTTTTACCATAAATAGACGGCAACCACCACGCCTCTTGTAGACCAACACTTCGTTTAATAACTGTACGGTTTGGATGTCTTCTATTTAGACAGTGATCAG
The DNA here is from genome assembly GCA_014611495.1 of Limonius californicus. Classification (NCBI taxonomy): domain Eukaryota; kingdom Metazoa; phylum Arthropoda; class Insecta; order Coleoptera; family Elateridae; genus Limonius; species Limonius californicus. The sequence continues at coordinate 9,455 of JABXWE010056453.1, read as the reverse complement.
CATATAGGTTTGCCGCTGCATTACAATTACCACCAACCTCTCCAAGAATCCAAATCATATCAGTGTACTCAGCAAATGTGTATTCCATTAATGCAAGTGGAACGTTATTTACAAAAGAACAATACAATGTGTTTGACAACTGTAAAACAGCAGTATCACATTAAATAAAACTTACTAGCGTTGGTTAGATTTGCCTTGATGCCATAACTAAATCTCGTGTTTTCAACAAAGTCTTCTGCAGAAGTCCTTTTTATCATCATCTTACGTTTATTGATTAAAAACTACTTTAATCGATAATCGCTATCATTTTAACTTTGTTGTTTAACCTACGCAGCATTCGAATTTCAAACTTCAAGAAACTAGCCTGCGAAAAATAAATATGTTAGCTGTTTTGTGTTCAGTATGCTTTAAGCCGTTTTATCTCGACTTGGGACACCCTGTATAGACCAGTTCAACAGTGCCAGTCCGGACGATAGCGTATTATTAATTATAATACGCAAATATCTTGTATAAAGCAGATATGGCAACATATGCTGCAGATTTTAAAATTATTTTTGATTTTTCAGCGTGCTCTGTAAAAAGGGCTAAAAGGAAGTTATATTTTACTAGAACACTCAGCTTATTTATATAATTTCAATGAAGGATCACTTACAAATATGTTTGATACGTAAATAGCATCTTTAACAATCGTAAACGATGTAATGTCACTTCTCTTCTATGTTGGACGCGACTGTTTACGTACAAAGAAGGCTCGCAAAACATACTCATAAGTAGTAGGTAACTAACTGGCCATTTGCCTATACAAAGAAGAAGAAGAAGAGTCAATATCGCAGAACTAAATTTTACTCTACGGTTTACTATTTTATTGAAACCAATTTAAACAACTTCCAAAATATATACTTATTTTTTTATAGTCAACATTCTATATTCTTCCTTGGCGGATTTTTTCAAGAAAATTATGATCAAAAACCTCAGAACGCTAGAGGAAGGATGAAAAATCGAATTGAATTCATGAGTGGAAGTAATTACATCCAAAAATGTCAACTCTTTTTTGCTTTTTTAAAATATTTACAGTTACGTTCGAGGATATAGTGTCCACTTTAAATATTATATATTTCTTGTTAACTTTTATTATAGATTTACCACTTTAATTTTAAATTTCATATTAATGTTTTTCTTATGTTAATAGAGAATTTTCGCACAAGATTACTTTAAAAATAAGATGACGTTATTCTCATTTACCTAGTAATACCTAGTACCTATATATTGCACATTACTGCAAAATACGACGATACTAAACACTGTGCAAAAACGTTCTATTATCTTTTTGATAAATATAAATAGATCTGTAGTACAAATCCCCAAGTCGATGTCTGACGGGCGACTTTCACAGCCGCTTTAAATAATTGGGAACCTACGTTCGAATGAACAAGTATAATAATGCGGTTGTGTAATGCGTCATACTCACCACATCACCACGTGTTATACATTTGGAACGCGACAAACGAGTGTTAGAGCAAGGATATGGCAGTTCTGACTTCCCGCCTTGCAGGTTAAACTCCTCTATGGACTATAGAACCTCACTATTATTGTTATTTCCATTGGAAGGTATTAACAAGCAGAACGAGGATATGTAAGAAATACAGTGTTCAGTTGTTTGTCAATTTGTTCATCAAATCGTATAAAATAAACTTCCTATAAAATAAAACAAAGTGCTGTGATATTTACAGCTTCAAATCACCCAAATCATTTTTTAATGCCATGGGCAACAAAATGAAAAATCAAACACATATAGATATTTAAGAAAAGTATTCTTTTAGGAATTTTGTCATACATGTTACAATGTGTGTAATTTAATATAAATGAAAATTATTTAACCTCTAAAATATATCTTAAGATAAATAATTGTCAACAAACTATTAAGCATTATATGGAAATTTGGGCACCTTTTATATATATATATATATATATAGGCGGTTTCTACAGCTATCTTGGCCATCTTCCGCATCCCAAAACCCATGCTTTCCTGTCCAGGTAGTCTTCTCTTAGCTCTCGTTTTTGCATGGCTTCCCTAATACTTATCTCCCACCCTTTCCTTCGTCTACCCCTTCTTCTTCGCTGTGGTGGTTTCCATCTCCAGCTTCTTTGTGATAATCTGTATTCAGCTAGCCTTCTCGTATGTCCATACCAATTGAGCTGTTTTACTTCAATTACATCTAGCAGAGATGTTTCTACTTGCATCATTTGTTTAACTCTATCACTTCTAACATGGTGTAGTAAAGTAATTCCCCAACATCTTCTCCAATACATAATTTCTGCGATGTTATCTTTTTGGACGTGTTTTGATTTATCGTCCATACCTCCGCTCGATAGGTGATACAAGTTTCCACTAGGGTTCTAAATAAATATTTTATTGTTTTATTAGTAAACGTGTTATTCCACAGTACAGAATGTAGCTGTGTTGCTATAATCTTTCCATTTGAATTTTAAATTAGAACTAATAATTTACAAGCATTACCGGAGGATTCTATTTCAAACCTCCTTAAATATTCACAAAAACAACAAAACAAGCCAGAAATAATGAAGGTGGGGTGCTTACAACTTGATATTACTTTAATCCTTAATTGATTAGCAACTGAGAAAGCTATTAATATACAGTGGCTTCTATTTAAAATAATATATGGTTGATGTAACATTTTTACGAATCACCCGGTACTGTGAAAAACTTCTTCAAAATATACGGGTTACAGTTCTGATAATTTGTATTTAATCGTATATTAAAATGTTTTTACTACTGGAGCACAATAGTCCGTTCTAGTACTCTTGGGCCATCCTGTATGTAATAAAACGAAATTATTTTAGCTCAAAGTAAATGTTACAATGTCAAGATAACTATTTAAATTTGAAATAGAACTCGTAAATGTTTTATCCTTTATAAAATCTTTCCAAATATTGTTTTCCATACTCAAAATAGCTAAGTTACAAACTCAAAATGCCCCGCTATAAATTTACATCAAACTGTTGAATGTTTTATATTGCAAATATATTAAAAATATACAGGACATTTTGCGGCATCAACTTGAATAGAAATTTAAGACGAAGCTGCAGACCTAAACCAAAAGTTGTGCAGGACTTACTGACTGCATTTTGCTCCTACATTCGTCCCATGAAATTATGTAATTAACTGCTCTGTAGATTTTAGTGTTCTTAGGTCCTTAAAGAATAAGTGTTACAATTTTTTAACATTAATTTGGATTTTTTAATCTTGGTTTAGTTTTGATATAATTAATTACGTAATTTTGGTTGCAGGATCTCAAACAGAAAATCTAAAAATTGGTACAATTTTTCCAATCCTCTTGTTTGTATCTTTCACTGTTCTCAAAGTATGGATCTACAGAGTGGATAATACAGAAAAGAAAATTGAAAATAATCTAAATATATCGGCGATAGGCGCATCTAGCGAACTGGGGTAAGGTTTAACGGGTAACATAGGAGGAAGCCTGTGTTGTCATTGCTGAAAGCAAACGCGTGTGTACGTTCAAGATAATATCATAAATGGCTCAACATAAAGGAGCTTGCCACTACCAGAGAGCGAGGGTGACGAGATTATGAAACAAGAAAAGGGGTGATGTAGATATATGGTTTTACAACCTATAATGAAGAAAAAAAATCTACGGTTCACAATCTAAATGTGTATTGATTTTTACAAGGTTTATTGTAATTATTCCAAGAGCTTTTAATTCGAACTATAATTTCTGCTTGCTATTGTCTGTAAATAGTGATAACTAGAGCGCAGATTTCTATCTAGTTAATATCCGTATCCGAATCATAAGGAAAGAAAGCGTTTACGTTTTTTTCTATTTTAATTTGTGTTACGATTTTATACACATTTTATGCATTTCTGCCGTAGTATGCTCCAATTTCATTTAAATTTCAGTTACAAAACTACCTACTTTCCACAATTTACTTTTAAATTTTTTTGCATACCTAATTATTTTATATAAATATTTTAATATAAAATTTTACCAAAGATTTACAGTATTTTAAAAGAAAATATCGCCAAAATTGGTAAAGGCAGTATTTATTAGATATCAATTACGAGCGTTGGTATGAAATAAAGCTGTTGGAAATTGAAAAACATTAAACGATCCAAGTATTTTAATTAACTTTGTAGAAAACCACCTGATTTTTACTACAGAAATGAATCATAACGGGGTTTATAGCTAATTTTATTTTAAAAGCTTGTTAATTTTTGTATGCGTCTTTATTTATGATAAAATAAAACTTCCATTTTAGTTCATGCTTAGAAAAATATGTTTTTCTGTATTACGAGATTTAACAATTTAAATCACGGTTTGATGCGCAGCACTGGAGTCACGCGAAATTAAAGCAACATATAATAAATAGTTCACAGTTTTAGATAGAGGGTGGTGAATTAAATATCGAACAGTTGATATTTTCTGAGAAGAATGCTAGTGCGGTCACCGTGTTCTACCAGTCATCGTGGAGCAACTACTAAATTATAAATTAGAAAAAAACCGTACTAGTGTGTTTAAATGGTTTAAATGGTAAATTGTTTTCAAAGACAGATCTGAAGCCGTTCAGGATTACGTCCACTGATCTCTCGAAACGCAGAAAACTGGAAAGAGTTGCATTGTGCGTAAACTTCGTTCAGACTTGTCGCGATAATGCAAATGTTGTTAACTGCATTGTCCCTAGTGATAAACGATTAGGTATTTTAGTTGTATCCTAAGATGATAAGCCAGAGAGCCAGAGCATGAAATAGATTGGAAAATCATCACCAATACCCAAAAAGTTTCGTTTGCTGAACGCAGAATCAAACCCATTTTACTTAGCTTTTTCGATAAACAGGGTTTCATAAAGAGCTATTGTACCTGAAGGACAAACAGTAAATAGTACGTAGTTTTCTCTTTGAAATAGTGAAAACTATTTTCAGAGTAACTATTTTGGAAAATGGAAGGTGTTAAGTGAAATTCAACAGCCAAATTGAAAGCAGTTCCTTCTGATGCCTTTGCGGACTATCTTCAAAAACTTTTAGAACATTGCAATAAGTGTATAAAGTAAAAAGATACAAATTTGTATAAATATCAAAAATTTTTCGTGCTTCTTAAATATTGTGATTTTTTTTATTGTGCCTGTTCGAAAATAAAATGGCCGAACCTCGCGCCTACATAATTATAACGTTTTGTGATCATTGGTATAAAATACTGAATATTTTAATGGTTATATTCAAATCAGTTATAACGACAGCTTTAGAACTGTAGACATTTGCTCGTTATATCGTTTAAACGTAATATCTATTAAACTAAAAAAAATATTAATACTAGTAAATATTTGTTTACTATACGCTACTCTATACTACCTTTCTATACACAAAAAATTATGTATCTACTACAAATAAAAGCAAATACATGTATAGACGCACATGCATACACATAAGTATTGGCTTATTGGTCGTTTCCCTATTTTGTATCCTAAGTTTAAAAAATTCTGATAAGCGATTAAGAATATTAATAATATTCGATTAAAAAAACCGCGTGAGCAGTTCTAATTTCAGAAAAATTTAAAATTTAACAATTATCTGAAGGGCGTTGATAAAATCTTCTGCAACTGAATACTAAACCAAAAAATATCAAAACAAGTTGAAACATCCAACCAAGGAAAATTCCAGAAACTTCCGCTTGTTTGCGCTATAATCGTTGAAGACTTGATTGTTTCATTGATTGAATTGAAAGACCGAGATGTAAGACGCGGTTTTCCAAACATCTCTAAGTACTGCAGCCATTATTGGTTTATTGTACACCCTAACTAAGAATTTTGCCTATCTGGAGTAATTCCAACTCCAGTAGTGCTTTTTAACGTGTCACATATCGCAGTGACACGGAACCTACGGCTTTACTTCTTATCCGTTAAAAAACGCACTTCCAGATTTTTCGTCGGTAGAAACATCTCACCGACCTCAGCCAGGTTCGACCCCGCGTCCCTTGAATTTAAAGGCAAATGCACTACGCACTAGACCACCGATGCCGGGTAATCCTTAACTTGCTTTTAAGTAAAATTTGCTTGAAGTTAAATCTTTTGTATGTAATACAATCTAGAATTGAGAACGATCTTTCCGCTTTTGCTTGTTGAGCCGAGGGCTTGCAGTAAATGGAAAATACAATACAGAATAATGCAAATGCACCCATTTATTTTATAAATGCTCGTTATAACCGGGATGCCATTGTATCCTAGCTCGCCTTAGAAGAGTTGGACTGTATATCTATATTTTTAAGCATGTTAAATCTCTATCTTTATCTATCCAATATTTAGTGATAATACTAATTCAGAGGTTACGAAAAAAAAATGTTTCCGATCTGCATGCTATACAACTCTTTCGACTATTGATAACCCGCACGCGGTTTACCATATCATCTATAAGTGCTCTACAGAATCTGAATAGATTGCCCCATAAATAAAATCCAGCGAACAGGTCGGCCAATAAACTGGATCTCTCTGTTCCAAGGACAGCGTCATCATACAGATAACAAAAATTCTTCTACAATAAAGGAATTAACGTTGTTTTCCAAAAAGTTTCTATAAATCGGTAAGTCAGCCTTCTTATTAAAACAAATCATCTTCTATTTCACAAACAATTTGTAAACCCTAGATATTCGTGACTAAGCCGTTTAGGCCATACTTTTATATATGATCATTTTCAAACGCAACTATACTGTAAGCCAATCCCCAGCCCTGAGACAGGAATTCATTCCCAGAGACCTGCAGTATTAAACTAAAAGTAAGAAGAAACCTCTAAATGAGTCCGGCTGGCATAAAAGAGTTCAAAGTTTTAATCCTGAACGCCAAAATTATCGATAATAAACTATTCCGCTCTTTCCTATTCGCTTTGACGGCTATATCAAATGACAGTTTATTAGCATTTCTAAAAATAAAATGAGTTCACAAAAGAATGCCCTGAAAATAAATTTTCCTAGCAATTGATAATCCAACTAAACTCGAAACAACCCATTTTCACAGTAAGCATAATTATGTTAAAACAGTATTATTGTAGCAATTAAAAACGAAAACTGCCGCAGCTCCAGGTAAATCTCTTTCAAAAATAACTACTGACTCCCTAATGAACGTATACAAGCACATCCTATACAACTTGTTAAAATTCTTGAAAAATGGCTATTTATTTTTTATAATGAGCGTGATTTTCGATTCTTAAAACAGAAGACTATTAATTAATATTTTGATCAGTAAAATGAGAATTAATTCTATAGTGAAAACTTTAAAAATAGAATAGAAATACGTTGTGAAATTTTAAATCAAGACAAGCGCAAATGCACGATACTTTTTCAATTCGGGCGAGTTCATTTGCTCAGTTATTATTATTATTATTAACTACTGATTAAATATGTTTAGATAAAAAAAAATAGTTGGGGGGCATTTGAGCAAAATAAACAAAATAGCTGATTTCCAGTTTAAGCGGAAGCAACAAAATAGCTGATTTCAAGTTTAAGCTGAAGCATCATTGTTGTAATTTTTTTAATGATTCATCCTCTATTTTGTAGGGTGTCTGACCATTTGCTCGCGTACATTTGCTCACCTGTCCTTTGATTGCGAGTTTCTATAATTGATTAATAAGTTGCTTGTTGGTATGTCAACAGTTTGGAAGAAACTAATTACGAAACAGAGACCCTTGAGCCATCTGTTAAAAGTCATAACAACTACAACTTGTACGTATATTATATATGTACAGGTTGTAGTTCTTATGATTTCTCACAGATGGCAACAAGGAGCTTACTAGAATAATCTCGTTTCATTTCACGACGCATCAACAACGAGAATATTCCAGAAGCTATTTAACTCGTACATATATAAGAGCGTGCGCAGTACCAGCACCAGCAACAGCAGCAACGATATGGGCAAGGAAGTACAACCGCCCTCTGCTTCAGACACTACGACTGCGAGGCCTTCTTCTATGGTTCAAACCACGGTGATAGACAGTGAAAGTAAAACTGAAGACGACGGTTGTCATGAAGATGATATTGGAAATATCGTCGGCCTGGCGACCACTATGCCGGTAGATTCTGGAAAATGGCTGGATACCTTCGAAGAACTACGATTTTGCGGCAGATACCAAACACTTCAAGAGGAAGTTCAATCACCAGTGGCTGGACACATATTCACCATGGTTAGCTTACTCAAGGCGGCTCAAAGATTCAACTTGTGGAACGAGGTAAAAGAAGCGCCAGGTATCTTCGGGGGTTTAAAAAAAGCGAATTGTTTTTTCCAACCATTAGAAAGACGCTACTGATTTTGCTTTCACAGCCCTGCGCAACAAGCACTATAGAGCTTTCATTCAACTCCCTTCGCCGAATTAAAACATGGCTTAGAAGCACTATTGGTGAAAATAGGTAAAATGGGTTAGCCATGCTAAGCATTCATCGTCAATGGGTTTTCTCAAACAAGGAACAATTAATGGAAGCTGTAGTTAGAAAATTGGCAACTAATCCTCGCAAACTACCGTTCAAAAATTAATTTTATTAATAAATAGTGTTCTTCTTTTATAATTGTGTATTATTACATGCACCCCTTTTCCCCATAAAAAAGAAGTAGGATTCAGAAAGCTGCCCCCTCCGCCTTCCGTTTTGAGCTGCATACTCCCTTATGTGTTAAATTGTTTTACATAGGAAGGTGCCAGAGAAGAAAAGAAAACTTATTTTTCTGCATTGTTGCTGTTATAATCACACTACTGAGAAAAGTTGGCATCCGTTCAAACGGATGACCAGCAACTATCTTCGCGAGAAGGTGGTCAGCAAATGGCTACGAGTGAATGGTGCCAAGCAAATAACCTGGAACCCAAATAATATTTTCTCCTTAAACACTGCGAGCAACAGTCGGCTTAAAGTTGATAATGAGCGAGATACTTGCGGTTGAACTAGTGCATTTAACCATTGCAGTGATTTGTTTAATACATCTTATCTATGCTTGTTATTCATCCTAATATCAAAATTCGTTTAAAAACAAATATCGTACAGTCGAGTTAACCTGAAGAATATAGGATTTAGCGTTTAAATAAAATTAAGACATTGTCTGTTTCGCTTAAACCGGAAATTAGCCACCCCTAAATTAAATGTGTCCAGAAGGGCAGGACTAAGAAGAGTCCCAATAATATTTTTTTTGCTAAGGGCTAAGTACAGGGCCAAGAAAACCCCCAGGCGGATTTAACAGTTTCGCCAAGAAAAAAGAGTCCAGCTCAGCGGACAGGTTCTTTGTAAAAAAACTACGTGCCCGAATTTCAGGTGGAAATATTTCATCTTCTGATACATAATTTTCTACTTAGTAATCGACATTGCAACAAACTAATTCTTGGGACTGTTAACCAAGAGAGAGAGAGAGAGAGAGAGAGAGAGAGAGAGAGAGAGAGAGAGAGAGAGAGAGAGAGA
>JABXWE010056452.1:0-11252 GCA_014611495.1 Limonius californicus | reverse complement strand
GAATATGGACTCATGATTAGATTATTTAATATTTCAACGCTTTATTTCCTAGCCACAAATTACAAAAAACGATAGCTATACAGAGGGTAGAATTGATTTAATTTAAATTGCCGTTTTTTATCCCTTACTATGTTTGATTAGTTTGAAAAAAGGGTTTCCATCCATTTTTACTCAGTAAATTATATTTTAGTGGTATTGCTAAACAAAAGCAGTAAGAGATATACCGGATGAGTTTAAAATGCGTTCAATAAATTTCAGATAGCACGCGTTACATATCCACCAATTTTTTGGGAAAGGTGTTTGCTATTTTTCATGTAGCCTACAGATTGAAAATATAAACACGAAAATATAAACTAATGATCTCATAGTCAGTAATAGGACTGCTTAAAAATTAACGTAGTATTTGCCACTCATAACATAAAACAATATCATAGGTAGTTTGAATCAAATTAAATTAGTTTAAGTATACCTACGTCATATTTTTAATCCCTCTGTATGCTTGGTTATCGTCTAAATAACATTTTAGAGGTCTTCTTGAACGATAGCAATAATTAATATACAGGCTCAGTTTAATATAAATTCAATAAATTAAAAATATTTTCTTGTCGATTATTTGTCCAAAATTAAGTAAAATTTTACTAAAATATTCAACAACCACATATTGAAAAATAAAACGCTAGCGTTAAATTCTAATTTTAAAACAGAAATATCTATGCTTTCTTTATAAGCATTCCCAGATAATGAAAGAAATAGCACGACAATAACGTTTTGATTCAGAAGCAAAGGCTATTTATGAAAACAACAAAAAATTGTTTATGCTACTTGATAAAACAGATGACAGTGATCCATATTACCTTTCATACGTTTTAACTAAAAAATAGTAAATGGGAAACAAACAACCTCCTAATCTTAATATGTTGCAGAAAAATATTAAAGACGACAATTTATGGCGCAATAAAGAAAACACTTTTGTGAAAAAAAAAGCAACGCTGAGAGAGGTAGGGATACTAAAGTTTTTGAAAAAATAAATAACATAGGTAAGTATGAGCACACAGAGCAAGAGAAAAAAGGAGCGATACAAACTTAAAAATAAATATTCAAAAGCTAATACCCATATCTTTGAAGGAACTTAAGATCCATTAAAAAGCCACAGTTATGGATAAGGTTAGAGAGAAAGGCAGAGAGTTAGAGCGGAAAGGGACACAGACTGGAAAATGAAAAACAAGTAGCAAATATTTATACGAAATTAAAACAATTTATATAATCTGCTACAGTGGGGGATACGATATATTCATCAATGACCTCTACACACTTCCTTTGGGGTTTTGAATGAAAGATTACATTTTCCTAAACTGCCAGAACTGTTTTCTATGTTTACCTTTCCGTAATGTTAATATGTAAAAAAATCGATTACTTTCAGGTTATTCCTAAATGCAATAAGGTATAACATCCCGCAGTAATTTTAAAATATCGATGCATCCACCATGATGGAATATCCCAATAATACGTTTTTTTTTCATTCATTCATACTGCCCCCCTACCGGAACCGCTTTCGCATAACTTCAGGGCGATGCAGGTATACCTTACATACTATCTATTCATGCAACATGCACCCTCAACTTAACTAAGCGAAATGCGGTCGCCCCAGTCGGGATTCAAGCACCCAAGCCTATTGTCCACATTGCACTGTGATCTCGAGTAACAGTGCGTATCCGCACTGCTCCACCGAGGCCCCTAACCCAGTAATACGTTTAAACATACTCAAGGTAGAGTAGTGGCTGAGTCGCTTGGCTTCGGAGTTATTCTACTAAAGGTTCGAATCCTGAGCACTGCGTTTTCCTAGGGTGTTTGTGTTCGCTAGAGCAGGGATCACCAAACTTTTTATGAAACGGACCGGATTAAATTTTTTAAAAACATGTGGCCGGACGAAATATATAGATTCTTATGGAATCTTATTGGAAGATTAATTTACATTGCATGTCAAAACAAATATAGTTTATATTGGAATTTATAATGGAAAATATCTATTACAATGTGTGTGCATCCATATTATACAGGGAATTGTTCTCTTTAGTTTACATTGTCTATGTATACTTTTAAAAAGAACGCGTCCATTACGCCTATTATGTAGGCAACCAACTAAACAGAAAACTAAAGCATGCTGCGGCCAAAACAATCAAATTAATTCAATGTTAAAAAATATAATTTGTCTTTATTTAGTGTCTTCTTGCGTTTTTTATACAACCATGTACAGTAAAGACGAAAAAGTGGAAATTCTAATGTGGTATCAGAATGATAACAGCTTAAGAACTGTGAGAGACTTATTTTCACTAAAATATCCAGATAGACCTATTCCTTATATTCGAACCATACCAACAATTGTTAGAAAATTTAAATCAGAGGGATGCGTAATAAATTCCCATAAAATAGGAACTAATAGTAATCACGTTTTAACCGAAGAAATGAAATTAAATATTTTATGCTACGTCGAAAAATACCGCAAAGTATCACTACGAGAAATAGGTTCACATTTTAATGTTTCTAAAACCTCGGTATTTATAATACTAAAAGAATTTAAATATAAATCGTACAAATTTTCTAATCACCAACAACTATTCGTTGAAGACAAAGAGAAAAGAACAATCTTTTGTGAAACATTCTTTAATTTGCTGAATGAACATGAATACATTTTAAATAAGGTAGTTTTTAGTGATGAAGCAACTTTCACAATAAATGGAGAAGTCAAGTCACAAAATTTTCGGTATGTATTATAATCCCTCATCTATCCACTATCCATCATCCTGCTAATCTTATTCCTTAGATATTGGTCCCGCACTAACCGCCATTTACAAAATTTAACTTACCATCAATACACTGGGAAAGTTAGAATATGGCTAAGAATAGTTGAAAATAAGCTTATCGGTCCATATTTTATTGATGGTAATCTGTATACAATCAAACTTTTAGAGCTATTAGGCAACGTAATTATTCCGGCAATAGAAAACATAAACATTGATGACCCGTGGTTTCAGATGGATGGAGCCCTTCCGCATTCCACGAATCCTATAAGAAACTTGCTAAACGACGGGTATCTAGGACCTTGGGTCGGAAGATTCGTTCCCGTACCGACCCCCCGCGTTCTGCAAATTTATACCCCAATGACTTTTTTGCTTGGGGATACTTGAAATCAAAAATGTATACAAGTATTCCAATACAAAATGCAATAGCTTGAATCCTGACTTTCTTGCGAATGCTGTGCGTGCTTTTCAACACCGTTTAGGTTATTGTTTAGAAGTACAAGGTGGCCATTTCGAATACTTGTAACTATTGTTTTTATTTTCCTTTCCGTTTTCTGTTATTGATATTTATTGTTTTACAATAATAATCGTCGTTGTTATTCCACTCATTTTGATTTACTTATTTAATATAAACACTGCATCAACATAACCTTCATACTAAAATAATTCACAACTACAGTGACGTTTACTTCTGTTTTTTAGTTTTCTATATAGTTAGTTGCCTACATAATAGGCGTAATTGATGCGTTCTTTTTAAAAGTATACATAGACAATGTATACTAAAAAGAAAAATTCCCTGTATGTATTGTACGTCTAATTAAAAAGGGGGAAGTAATAATTCAATTTGAGGTACTAATTTGCAAATAAGTTTCTAGGTGCAAGTCAGTTAAACGCGATCGATTTTTTGATTTTTTATGTTTTATTTTAGAAAAGGTTTGTTCACATAAATATGTGCTACCAAAAATTGATATTATTTTTCTAACATTTTCTTTTAGTTTGGGATAATCGAATTCCTCTAATTTATCATAAAACTAAATTAAATTTCCATTTTTGTATATCGTCTTCAACCCGTCGTTCGCTTGAAGATCGATTAATTCTAACTGAAAGTTTCTTCAACGTCGTTGATCAAGATATCAATTGGATTTTGAAATAAGTCAAATATTTTTGATTTTCCCTTAAAATCAATAAACCGATCCGCAAAATCTGCCTGAAGTACTTCAATATTTTTAATGCAATCTTCGATAGGAAAAATATTTATCGACAGTTTTAGATAAATTCTCACAACATGAAAATAGGGAAATTTATATTGAATGATTTGATTCTTAAATAATTCTAGTTTTATTTCAAAAGATATGATGCCGTAGTAGAGACGATTCGCAAGTTTACCACGTCCCTGTAGTTTCCTATTTAAAACATTGAGATCTTCACATAATATCAGTTAAGAAGGCAAGACACCACAACCACTTCAGATTCCATATTTCTGGGACAGGTTTTAGTTTCTCATTCATAAATATATGAATTTCCATCCGTAGTTCAAAAAATTGCTTTCACATATTTCCATGACTCAACCACCGCACTTCAGGATGGTACAACAAATCTCCATACTCAGCTTCAATCATCTCAAGAAAACTTTTGAATTGACGATGATTCAGACCAGTCTTCCGAATGAAATTTACTGTTGATATTACACCGGACATTACTGAATCTGCGCCCAAAAACTTTCCACACAAAGCATGCTGGTGAATTATGCAATGAAAATGTATGGGTTTTTTAATACTTTTCTTCTCAAGATATTGGTGGAGGTGACACATGAATCCAATTTTATAACCGATCAAATTTTTAGCGCCATCCGTCGTAACCGCTGATAATAAATTCCAGTTTTTAATTTTAGGTCGTTGATAGTTTCTGATACACATACGAATATATTTTCACCTGTTGTTCTATCTTTCAAACTTTTTAATCCTACTAGTTCTTCCGTTAGTTCAAATTTGTTATTTAGATCGCGGATCTGAATTACTAATTGAGCTGTGTGACTTACGTCTTCGCTCCCATCGAGTGCAATTGAAAAATTTGTAAAGTCGAAAACCTTTGCTTCGAGTTGCTTCTTCACATCTGCTCCTATATCTTCAACTCTTCTAACTACAGTCGTTGCAGATAAACTTACAGCCATAAAATCCTTCACTTTTTCAGGACATATTTCTTCAGCAAAGACCAAACAAATTCGTTTTGCAAAATCACCATCAAGGGTTTTCCTTCTTCGGTTATAATTTGTTTAGCTTGAAAACTTGCTCGAACCGTGCTTACATTTTTATTTCTAAAAACTAACATATTTTTTTGTTGAGTATTGACGTTTTGAGTTAATTCTTCAAGTTTTTTCTTTCGCAAATTTCCTTGAAATTTATCGTAATCTATCCCATGTTTCGTAGTGTAGTGACGTTTCAAGTTATATTCTTTAAAAATAGATACCGTTACATACAAAAATAATTAATCTACGCTACAATCAGCATCTACTTTCCTCTTCTTTGACATCATTATATTGGAGTAAATACAGCAGCGCGAGGAGCAGCATTTTATAAAATTAACATTTTTTATACATAATATTTATAAACAAAAGTCGGGGGCCGGATGAAAATATGTGGAGGGCCGGGTCCGGCCCGCGGGCCGAAGTTTGGTGATCCCTGCTCTAGGGCATACGGTTTTTCAAGGGTGGGGCATGTTAAACCCGCCTTTGACAACTACGTGATTCTTACAAATAAGACCACACACACACAGGTAACTTATGTGAATTCAAAACGTTTTAGTGCTGTATAAGTGAAAAACGTACTAGTTACGAATCCAGTGGCATGAAATTGCAATTCAACGTTAATATACGTCGTAATTGTTTACATTTATTACTCTACTTAAAATCACAGAACGAACGCAAGAACGATTCGAAAAATAGAGATAAAATCCAATTTGTATCTTTTTTTTCCATTTTTTTTTAATTTGCGCATCTCACAGAATGTTTAACAAATTTTTATGAACATTTTACTTTCCAACGCAATCCTCTTTACCAAAAATCCACCACTGGATTTCATTTGTTACGGACGGCAGAATGCTTGTCTGAGTTTCAAAGTAGTCTTGTAAAAAGATAGGTGGTCTTAACAAAAATGATGAGAAAGAAGAAATTTGTTGAAAAAGCAATTACATTAAATTGGAATTCTCGTGACAGTCTTGTACTTATTCAATTTGTGTAACAGGTTACCACTCAAAACTTCAGAAAAGTAAACAAGTGCTCTCAATTTTCTTGGAACGGTTTCATAGAGTAGACTGCAAAACAAAGCATTTTTTTAAACTATTCTAACGTGCCTTTAATACGAACTTTTTATTATTAAGAGGCTACTATAAAGTAACACGAAAATACGTGTTTTCTATCGTCACCGTAGGAACGTTAATAGGCAACTTATTAACTGGTGACTTGTTTTAACTAGTAAACAACGCATCCAAAATTCAAATAAGATGAAAATATCGAAAAAACCTACCCGCCTGGTGACAAAAAAATAGCAAAAAGTTTAACAAAAATACCCTAATATCAAACTATGTTTATAATATATTGCTGTGTAACTCTCAATAATTAAACAAGTACTAATGGTTGTAATTATTATGACGTTGGTTGGGGACAAATACAAATAAAGGCAATGGTTAAACCTACATATTGGGCGCCATAAGTCAATATCAAATTCTTAATCGAGATATCCTCCTCTAGATGGATATTCAAAATAAACAAATTCATAAATAGTTTAACCAACACGAAATCAATTAAAATTACACCAACCCTTATGCAGATCTCAGGGTCGCTGTTATAATTAGTAGAACCGTATAAACTCGTGTAGCTGGTAACAAAGCAAGTACACACACAAAACAAACATAGGGAAAATCAAGAAAATTATCATTCATTCATAGCAAAAATTATCAGTGCTTTCCCTTTTATGACACAAAATACTATTCAAGTTCATAATTCAACATAAACATAATAAAACACCAATTATTATTTTATTTATCCCTCCAAATGTTTATATTTTCTTTATAAGAAACAACCACCTCATTTATCTGATTGCAACTTTGGGTTAATGGTCTCCTGTCCTGAATTTTAAATCAACCAGCTTTGGTGCGTCCTGTCCTTAACACGTGATGAAATCCACGATCCAAAACAGTAAACAAGTTGTCCAGGGTTTTGTTTAACCAAATTAGTGCAGTTAATTGTTGTTCGTTGTATCCCAATCTCGACCATACGTAAGGAAATTCAGCTCTAAACACTTCTTTCCAATCAGGATACACCATTAATTCATTATAAACTTGTATGAATCAATTTAAAGTCCGAACCTCAAAATTGTTTCTAGGTAAAATTCCGTATTGTAGTTTCCTCTCGTAATTTAATTCTTCCATTTTAATATTTCGAAGCACTTCCTTCGATTTATTTATTTATATTTAATAATTTTTAATTATTTCTCGGAGATTCCAAGTTTTCCACAAGTAACTTGACGTTTGTGTCAACTTGTCAAGTCAAATTGAAATCTAGCCCATCAACAAAAGATGAATGATAAAAAATTGAAAAACAACAACAAAGATTTTCACTAATTCTCGATCGTACGTGGAAGAAAACACTTTAAATGCGTAAATAAACGTTAACACATTTATATTAATTTGAAAACACTAACTTATAAACACAAAATACAAATTTAGCGGAGCTGCAATTTAGCGTACCTACTTTCAGCTTGGTGGTCAATGTGCAACTTTTTGTTTTACAAGACAAAATTCATCGTTTTTTTAGCGAGTTACCTAGCAACCTCAATACATACAAACAATTTTTAAGCGTGCCCAAGGGGTTCATCCAATCAGGATTAAGCATTAAAATTGACCAAATTAAATAGAAATATCAATAAATTAAAATAACATTCTTATCACTAAAAGTACAACAAAATGAAAATTACCAATGTGTTTACAAAAGTGCAAAGTGCAACATATCGATACCTCACATGGCATATTTTTGATAAAACATTTGGAAATTGACAAATAATTTTACATTAAATTATAAATAAATTAATAAAACCAACTTCAATGCTAAGCAAAATAAATAAAGCTTCCTCGCACACATAAGCACATTACTACAAACATATTTTTTCAAGAAGAAAGTATAAAATTCATAAATTTACATTTAAGTATAATGCTGTCAAAATCGTTATATTTTTACTCACATTTGTTAAATTACATCTCACGAATGCACAAATAAGGTTGAAAAGTATCCTCTATGCCTTTCTAAAGATAAATATCGACCAAACAACTAGCTTTGCTATCTAGGAACCAAGTTATACAGCTTTTCGATGCCAAAAACAAGATTGGAAATTTACCTCGTATTTGACTTATGTGTATTTAAACAACATTTTCTTATAGGGTAGCTTAATATAGCTTTATTAGATTCAGCAATAGGTTAAAATATATCAAGTCGAGCATGTTGCTCAGCAAAATGTATACTTAATTTACTGAAATTGTTTCACCTTATTACATTCACCGCTCCTTAAGGACACAATTCATACAACTCTAATGTCAAAATGTATTTGCTTTTCTTAAAATGAGAACAATGCAAAACTCTATAAGCAATTTATTTTGTCGTATATTTCAGACTTTATTGTCTTTTACTTTGGCTGCAGTTCGTTTTCTGGCTTCAGGAAGCTGGTCTAAGCCCTAGAAATCACAGGGAAGTAATAAGTGAACGGCCGCGGTTATTAAGCAGTCTTCTAACAAAAGTTTACGGATTATACCTATAGGTAAAGTCGCTTCAGAAAATGTGGGAGTAATACAAGTTTTGATGACTAATTTAAGCAAAGAATAAACACAAAATTAAATTTTTATTTATATCAAGTTAACTCATTACAGTAACAACTTAAGTGTACCCTAATTATTTTTACATTTTTATGCCTTAATTTGCGAAAATCTCATAAACAAATGTACCTAGACGAAATATATTTGGAATATTTTATATGCTTACATGACCTGTACGCTACGCTTTCAAAGTAAGCATGAGTATAATTCAATCAAAACTTCTCGACAAGAGGAGCACGGGAACAAAAACATTTGAAACATTATAGTGAGAGTGCTAGTATAAGTGTAGCAATATTTTGCAATTGATTTATATCAATTAAATGTTTAATAAATTCAAAAATTAAAATTTCATACATTAAATTGTCAAGAATTTAGTAATATTTTAAAACCAATTATCTAAGATTTATCTAGCAAAAAACGAAATATTTTGTTGATATTGTGTGCCCCCTACCACTTGTATTTTTGATAATAGTTTCTGTGATTCCATCGAACAAAAGAAGGATAACAGTCGCCGAATGCAAGTAATTTCTCTTAAGATGTATTCGAAATGACTTCATTTCTGTCACATTACACTTTGTTTGCAATAACAAAGTAATTATATTACCAGCATATCGACAGGGCGGTAACATATTTTTACTAGTATTACTAAATAAGAATTATAACAATAATATGATAACTTATGCTGTAATTTTCAAAGAATACGCATCAATTTGTATTCCATAAATTTTCTTCTCTCATTAAGCCTCACCAAACAAACAGATATTTTTAAGACACGAAGCACTCTTATGAACTGCTTTAAACATTTTCCTCAAATGTCATAGACTTTCATTGTGATAATATATGAAAATTCATGCACCAAGCTCACAATTCTGTGAAGGAAATTACGACTACTATTTAAATTTGCCAACGGTACTGGATGGCATATTTAAAATAAAAGAATTTATTTTGCTTGCCGTTAGACATATCGCCGAAAATGTCTTACTTTATTGTTTTCTAATAAGAACAGTCCTGTATATTTATGACATTAAGTTTTGCTTAAAATTTAGAAGATTTAGAGAAAGTGCTGGCACAATTCTGTTGTCCCTGATACAAAACTGCTTAAACAGTATTATCTATGGATCTTCCTGTCCGGAAGGGGATTAACTTAGCAGTACAATTAATTTAACAATCATTAGATTTTAATAATATTTGCATTGTTAAAACGAAACTTCAGATGTCCTCGTAATATTTATGCGATACAAATCTTTGATTAGGACTATCGATTGACTGGTACGTATTTGTATACCTTGAAACACAATCTTAACCTTTCAGCGTGTAACCTTCGTGTGTGTGAGTTGATAACCCTTTTACAGGTATTCAAAAAATAGGACATAAAATGTTTGTTTCTGTATCCTTTGTAAAATAATGTAGCAATAATCCGAGGAAAGACAAAACTTATTAGTTATAATTAATATAGTACGTTACCGAAAGAACATGATTTTTGTTATTAGATTGTGAAAATGTACGTAATCTCAGAAAGGTGTTCTTTTGAAAAGTATAAATAGGTTTGTGTTGATAGTTTTGCAAAAACAATATTAAATCATGTACATTCTTGTAAAAAATATTTCAACAGAACATACTTTCTTAATGATTAACTTGGAATGTCTACATTTTCGCAAACAAAAATTGGAAAATATGCTGCTATGTTATTCGGCTTTTAAATAATATTTTCTTATGGCCCCACATTATCGATAAAAAGTTTAATTTACTTATTTTATTTTGAAGATTCAAAATTATCGAAGATTCCAAATGCCACGTACTTAGGTGCGAAAGTATCCAAGAAACATCGGCCTATCGGCAAACTGACATCATTATGATGATGACACCAAAACCACGTGATCAACATTCCAACAACCAATCAGGAACAAGATGAAATCAACCAATCCGTCCATTAATTCAACAAATAATCAACAACACCGCTAACGTTAATTATACACAAAATCTCCCATTATATCACTGGTTTTTCTAAAACTCCGCATATTTTTGTACCCAACAAGGCTATGCTACAATATCAAATTAGAAATAAATAATGCAGTTAAATTAGAAATTTTGTTTTTGTTTAAACAATTCGTATTTAAATTGTTTATAATCGCTCAGATCTGTCACAAATAATAAAGTATTGGTTAAAATAAACTTACCTTCATTACAAATCAAAGTCTTTTACAAATAACACAAATTTACATTATTAATACATCCAGTTACAACAAGAATGCATAAATCAATTTGGTTTGCAGTTGAAACTACAATCAATCAAGGAAAACTCACTCGGCAAGGATTTTTAACTGACAACACTGAAATGAAACAATTCCCAAATAACGTTCACCTTGTTTTAAATCACAACATATTAGCGACAGCTAGCGATCTATAGAAAGTGCATTCATATACATATAATACAACCCGTATCAGATCTATTTATAGAAATTGAGTTATACATGACTAGTGGTAATGAAATGGAAAATTTTCTTTGAACAAACATATATATGTACATAAATATTATATATATATATATATATTGTCATGGAATCCTAGATTGCAGTTCTTTTAGTTTAGTCGAAG
>JABXWE010056451.1:0-11447 GCA_014611495.1 Limonius californicus | reverse complement strand
TGTCAGTCAAACTAAACTACTTCATAATAAGAATGCTTGGGCCATCCGATGTCCCTATGTCGAAATAACAGTTGGGACCAACTCTCCCGCGGGGCTAACTCTACCGGAATTACCCTATTGCTTGATGAAGGTTGTTCAAAGTTTCATTGTACAGATTTACATTGACATTTACTCCAGGGTCCTTAAACTCTATCAATCAATGCCTGCAGAAGGTGGTGCTTTAAACTTCTTCGGTGATGGTGAACGTGAATGTTTCCACTGCATCGACGCTAACTTACTGGATGGCTCGTAATAATGGCACCAAGTTTCGTCACTAGTAACTAATGACAGAAGAAAGTAATCCATTTTGCCTGTAGCCTGTAAGTTGTTGCAGAGATAAGCCCATTCGCAGGCATTTTTGTTCCTTAGACAAGAGACGAGGAATCCATTGCGAACAAACTTGGCTGTAACCCAGATTACGAACAAAACTATGGATAGATCCTACACTCCCACCAGCAATTTCCGAAATTTCTCTAATTGCAATTCGACAATTTCCTCTAATAAGGCCTTTCACATGTGCCATACTGTTTTCTGTTAATGCAGAACAACGTGCACCTGGCCGCAGCTCATCCATAGTCCCCTCTTTTCCATTCTTACATTTTCGGTACCATTCCTTCATAGTTGGGTACGCAATACATGCATTTCCATACACATTACACACATACACATTCGCGTATGAATCTGCAATGGCTGCACAAGCTCAGCGCATAAAAATTCTAGGACCGCACGCTGATCAAACTTGGACGGATTTTCAACAACAAACGCCATTTCAAAATTGAAATTTTAAAAGTCAGAATCAAATTTAAACGGGAGAAACTTATTAATGTCTTGCTTACAAACACTTAGTAACATTAACAAACGTCATTTGAATTATTGCATTTGTTTTTAAGGTTAAGTTGATCAAAGATGGGTTTCAGTTGAACAAGCCTCGTATATAAAAAAACTACAGGAAAAATAGGTTGAAGTTCACAATAAGCTGGTTAAGACTACCTTGTGCTCTTTCACTTCACCCTGAGTATTAATTTCAATATAATAAGATATCTGAGAACCGTAACAGCATATCACAAGCACAATATAATTTATAGAAAAATAATGTATTTAAAATGATTTCGCTGTTTTTTACTACTACGGACAAACTGTTCGCAGCAGTACCAAATTTTAGGGCGACACCCTTTTATTTGACGCCCTTATTCACGTCTTATAACACCTTTAACGTATCTTCAATACTCAAACAGTTTCGCTTTTCTACTTTTAAAGAACCGCTTAGTTCCACACCAAGTTAGCAACTAAAAATGCATGTGCAATGGTGAAGGAACTGTACATTAGAGATGTGTAACCAAATATTTTCCCCTATTGCATCATAAGAATCTTGTCCATTAGCTGTACAAAGGATAACTATAGTATGCAATGTGGAGAACATTTTATAATTCGCTTACAAACGTCAATTAATGCCTGACGAAGAACATAAAATATTCTTAAAAAAACACAAAGATATAGTATTTCGTAATTAGCTCAAAATTTTACCTGCATACCTTTTTTTTACATTAACACTACCGCCCCCTTCGAAACCGCTTTCACATTTCTTCAACATGTACCCTAAACTTAACTAAGTGAAATATGGTCGCCTCAGCCCGGGTTGGACCCCGTGGCCGATTTGGTCGCATTTCAGTGTGACCTCGACTGACAGCGCTTGTTCGCACTGCCTCATCAACGTCCCTTACCTGTATACCTGAGTAATACCATAAAAATTTGAAAGGGAATCATCACAATATGGAGGCTTTACGTTATAATATAGAGTTATTTTTCCATGTAATTGTGGCTGAAGGTCAAGATCCTCGCTAGAAAATCATTATATAGAAATAATCACTAAATTGGGGTTCACTATATGGGAGTTCGACTGTACATACAAACGTGGTAAAAAACGTAATATACAGGTTTACAGATAAATAAACTACTCAAAAATGAATAGCTATTGCAGTGTACGACACTTAAAGGCAACACCAATTGCTTGTATAATAGAAAACTACCAAAACAACAAAATGTAACGTCTTTTTAGTAATAAACATAAAAATTACAACAATGGTACGTTTAAAGAAGAAATTTAACAATATTATAATGAAAATAGTTATTGTCTCCTTTCATTTAACTTACATTTATTAAATTCTAATACCGCGATGCACCTCCTCTGGCAGTAATATCTGATCTGCACCTTTCTGGTATACTCGCAATGCAATTATCAATATGTTCTTGTGGAAATTGATGCCACAGTACCGGCGATACATCCCTCAGCTGTTTTGCAGTAGTAGACCTTGGATTATGATGATCCAGCTGTCTATGCAAAAGGTCCCATGCATGCTCGATGGATTGAGGTCTGGAGATAGCGGAGGAAGAGCAAGTTTGTTTATTTCCTCATCTCGAGGCATCTCTAAAACAATCCGAGCAGGATGCGGCATGGCGTTGCGTCAAGAAGAACAAAATATTCCCGCCCAACAGCACTGCGACAGTTTAGAACATGGTCCATAATGATCCCTTGAGCATAACGTTGGTCCGTGAGTGTACCATTAAAGATATGGAGGCCAGTACGTCACCCTAAAGAAAGTCCAGCCCATACCATAAGACCACCACCAAAGGCAACGACTGGTTCAATATACTGAGGTAAGGTACGATATCCGGCACTACGATATACTCTTAGACGCCAGCTATCATTGCTGAGACAATAATATCTGGACAAGTCCTAAAACAGTATATCATCCCACGGTGTCGCTTCTTGAAGCCTACGATTGGACCATTTCACCCGGTGTCTTCGTTGAGCCACGGTTCTTCATAAAAATGCATTAAGAAAAGATTTATTTCATAAAATTCGTAACAAAAATTTTAGCCACATAAATTATGAAATAAACAATAACTCGTTAACGTTACGTTTAGGATATATGTTTATATGCACTTTTAGACTCTAAATAAGTTCTGGAATTCATCTTTAAAATAATACCGGTGCGTTTTGGGACATCCTATATGTATGACACACACACAGACACACAAGGCGCGCGCACGCGCCTATGCACACACAAATCAGCGCCACTCGGTTTTTTTCCATGTGAAACGATTTAAGTTACTGCAAACATAATCTCTGAAGGATTTGATAGCCACCATTCAGCACAGATGGCAGGATAAATATTTAAGATTCACTATTCCATATTAGGCGGTGTTATGATAGTATTCCGTAATGAGCACCTGTACTATATATAAGTTTGCTAAATATGATTACTAAAGAGCGGATTATATGCAAAGCGCCTATATTTTAATACTTGCATATCTCTGACTCAATTATGTGGACAAATTACACTGATAAGAGTTAATTAACGCTAATTAGTGATTGCATATTTAGGCATTCGCTGCATATTTTTACCAAAGTTGCATAAACTTGCATATTTTGGCCTTTTGCATTACTCGGTTGTAAATTCTCGTCAAGTGGTCAAAACAAGATTATGAAATTCCGAGTAGTGCACACAGATCAGCGACAATCCACAACTGGACAGCTAATGACCTGTGTCTGGAATTCCCGACAGTTTGAAGTTTGAAATACCGACCTAATCCGTTTTATTACTTGTTTCTTGTTTATCAATGGAGAGTGGATATTGAGTGGGATACATACCTACATTTTATTTGTTGTTTGCAAAGTATTTTCTCTCATTGAGTAACCCTATAATAGAATCTTCCCTCGTCGTTACAACGTGTCCGATACTCCGATAATGTTGATCTCTTGCGAATACTATACATGTTACATACCTACAATGAGTAAATCCAACAAGATTGCTTCATGAATTAAACCATATCCAGAACTAGTAATGGATGGCCACAAAATATTTTGTCGAGCTTGCAGCAAACTGGTAAGTTAAATAATTTTTCTTATATAAATTAAAATTATTTTTCATATTATTATGTATGTAACTAAAACAGAGTCATGACAGGGAGGGTAGTGTTTCTTTTTGTTTTTAGCGAGTATCAAAAGTTCTTATATTAATATTTAATTATTTGCCGTTGTAGATGGCTTCTGAGAGAAAATCCTTGGTAGATCAGCACACTAAAACTCCTTCACATATTGCAAAATCTGAAAAATAGAAGCGAAGCAATTGTTCTCAGCAAACCACGACTCAATGTTCAGGGACGAGTTACAAAAAATCGGTGTAAAAAGAATTTAATAAGTAGTTAGGTAAGGCATTCGTCTAATATACCGTTTGTTATGTTCATTTTAAAATGTGCTGCTTTATATGAATTGATTTCTTAATTTGTTTATCGTTTCGTCAGAATTAATATCGTTATTTTAATTGAAGTCTTATTTTGGGTTACCATTTTGCTATTTTGTTTTGTCTTGAAAATTGAGTTATGAAAGGCCAGTTCCGTTAATCCCTTGAACTTTCTCTTTGTAGGCTGATTTTCTGCCGACCAAATTCTCGGAAGTGTTGACCTGGGGAGTCGCACGTGATAATTCCTTCTAAAACTCTTGCATAACGTTTCGTAATATGGTGCAATATCTTTTGGGAGAGCACAAATTCCATTGTATTTTAAAGGCAGTCAATTTTACGTCTCTGATGGCTCCGGTCGCCCGTACGGGGGCCGTAATGAAAGTCGAAGCTAGACCTTTAAGACCGACGGACGCAACTTCGAATATAGTTTCTTTTCCCTTGGTGGCGCTTCTGTTAATTTGCCGAGTTACCGTTTGCTGTAGAGCATAATCAAGTCGACTTAAGGTCGGATAAATAAATAATAACAGAATGTTCGCTTTGGTGTTGGACAATTAAAGTTAATTGTTCCTGTCGAATTCAGTTCGGATCTTTGTGATGTGAAAAGAAAAAAAAAGGAAATCGTGCAAGTGTTTTGCTGGAATTTGATTCGTTCCCGTCGTCCGAAAAAGTCTCGCTTCTGTCGCCACGTTAACTGACCTAGTTGGAAGCAACTTGGCCCTCTACAGGTACGTACCAGCTGGGACCGCGGTGGTCGAGTGCGAGAACGCATTAGCCACTCGAGGTCACAGTAAATGCAGTTGCTCCGTTGGGGCGATCGAATCCCGACTAGGGCGACCGCATTTGCTTAGTTAAGTTTAGGGTGCATGTTGCATGAATGTTTAGTATGTAAGGGACGCCCGCACCCCCCTGAAGTAATGCGAAAGCGGTTCCGGGGGGGGGGGACGGTAGTATGAATGAGTGAGAAAAAAAAAGGTACGTACCAGCTACACCTCGTTTCCACGCTGCTCCGAAGAACGTTGTCTTCCTTCCCCTTTTTTTTTTGGAAATCGCCGCCATATTGAACCTGCCTCGCTTTAAGCCATCCACCGGAAGTTCAAGGTAAAAACTCCCAGTTTTGTGTTGTGACAAAGAAACCTTGTTTTTTTTCTCGCCTCAACTTGCAGAATTTCGCGATATTGAATCTTTTTTTATGCATCTTAAAAGCGATCTTCAATCGCTATTTATTTATAATTTATAAATTTGTAAAAGATCTTAGTATTGTATTTTTCTTGTAAACTCTACGCCATTGGCCACACAGATTCATTACTATAGGTATAAATATTGTACGTCAACGGCGGCGAGTTTTTTTGAACGTTCAAGAATTAAAATTCTGTAATTCAAACTTTTTGCTTTATAACTTGCCAGTTCATTGTATTGTCATATTTTAACCATTTCATTATAGGTGTTTTAAAGTTTACTGTCTCTTATTGTGTCTTTAGTACTTGTTGGTATAAGAATGTTGCAAGCTTTAAATATATAGGAGGAGGCACAATCACGGCAAGTTCCGTTCCCGTAAGCTGCTGGCTTCTCGGCCTTCCACGAGGACCTACAAACAGCTGGATTTGGAAGGTGGCGCCCACTTATTTTGACTCGCCCTGTACACAACTAAAGATTTTCTCCCATAAGCGATTTTCACGAACTTCCCCTACTCCTCTGAGCTAAGCTGTAGGCCCTTTTCCATCAAGCTAGTTACGAATTGTCGAAAAAGCTCGATTGGCCCGTAACATGTTATCGAAATTAAATAATGTTAATTTAAAATCGTTCTTACCAAAATTTTGTAAACAAACGACGAAAGGACCTTACGAAAAAATTATGTATATTCTTGTTACAATGAAACAATGTCTGAAAATAGACAATTAGTGGGTAGTAATTTTGCTTATATAATCCAAACAACTTCAAAAAACAAATAATTTAACAATTGCCCGATTTGTGCAGGAAGGTTTTTCAAATTTTTTTACCCGAAAGTGTACCTTGTGAAAACATTTTACTCATGTTGCCCCACACTGCCCCTTGCATGACAAGGGCAGCGCAAAATTTAAACATTTTTTACGACATCATTCATGTAACTTGCTTAGCTCACGGTTTAAATCGTATAGCCGAAAGTGTTAGGAATCAATTTCCCCTTTCCAAATGTTCCGTTGCCTCCCGAACCGATAATTACAAAATGGGCTACATGGTTAGAAGCAGCAATTTTTTACGCCGATAATTTTGAAGGTATTAAAGATGTATATAATTCTTCAAATAACTGATTCCAGCGACGCTTTGGATAATTGTAAAAAATTAGTGAAATCGAAAGAATTGCCTCAGCGTCTTTGTTTTATTAAATCAAACTATAGCTTCGTTTCAAACTCCATTCACAAATTAGAAACTCAAGGGATGTCTCTTTCAGAGTCAGTTGAAATAATAAACGACTTTGATAGATTGTGTAAGAAAGTTAAGGGTGAAATAGGTGATCTCATATTTCAAAAATTTAATAGTGTCATACTAAAAAATGAAGGGTTTCTGAATTTAAAACAAATTAACCAAGATCTTAGAGGTGAAATAGTAAGGGATAATAACTTCAGTTTCAGTTTGGAATTGAGTGTTAAGTTAAAAAATGCACCCATTGCTTCTGTCGACGTAGAAAGAAGCTTTTCTATATAAACATACGTTTTCAGATAGAAGGCATAATTTCTTGTTGGAAAATTTCGAACAACTTCTAATCATAAATTATATTAGAAATAGTTCTTAGACTAATAGTTCTAGGCTTAGTTTTTTTTATATAATACGAATAAGTTAATTAGTGTATGTATTTGTCGATTTTGTCCAATAAAAATTATTATATTTGAGTTTGCAACTTTTGTTAATGCTTCTTGTTTTTTTTTGCATATACCTATGGCCCAATTATATGCATATTTTCCAAACAATCTTGCATTTATATGCGCATATATTTCAATTTTGTCGTGCATATCATCCGCTCTTTAATGGTTACCGTCTGTAAATGTTTATTTCTATTTTTCAGGAACGATTAAAACGTGATCGCGAACATTAGTTTTCTCTTTGAGCCTTGTTCAGCCATTTTTGTATCTTAGTTATGTTTGTCTGACAAAATATAGCTTGTGCTGACCGAACTTAATTTTTATAACAAAATTTAAGACTCTTAGTCTCCATGTCATAATACCGAGTTTTCTATTAGAAAAATTGGTTATACAACTAAGCTAAAACTTAATTTCACACTACTCCTGAAATATAGAAATAACAGTGGGAATCAAGTTGTGACGCGAAGTTGTTCTCTGAGACTATTCTCTAATCCACATTCGCTTGATCATACGGTACGTTCTATTTAAACGGGGATAATTTATGAGAGTCGTAGATGTTGTGACTTTTATTTTCACAAAAGTCTTATAACCAGCACGCTCACATTCCGTGGAGTGGAATCTCTTTGCTGTTTTTAAAATATACAATTTGAAAGCCCGCTTCCGGATTCTACGGGAAGATAAATTAAAGCCTCGAATCGAGTGGACAAGAAGAAGCTTGAATGAACCTCCAGAGCGACACGCAATTGGAATATGTATATTTTAAAAAATTCACAGCACATTAAACTCAAAAACGCGTCCGCGCGCCCAAAATAGCCGAATAGAAGCCAAACAACATAAAATTAGTTCCACTCTTTTGCCACAATATATAAAAACATCAAAACAAAAAACTGGGTGAATTTTTAACCGGAATTAATGAGACTTTTTAAACTCCTGACTTTGTTTTATGGCATATTTTATAGTTTGTCAAACTGTCGCGGCCCATCTGCATCGCCCGTAATCACACGGAATTATTTTCACTTTGCCGAACAGGAGGGGCTTGGCTATTTCCGACAACTATTGGCTAAGCACATATGGCAGAGGCGTGGTAACTTAAGCAAATTTGTTGCGCTTTCCACCAAATCGATTTGCTATTTTTTTTTCTCTAATAACGCAGGAGGTAATGATTGACCTTATTATTCCATACAAGACTGTCATGACCATGCATACGCAATACACATATTTTCAGTTGAAAACAGCCAAGATCTTCAAAGATCTGTCGGCGTAATCGTGCACGTGTTGGCTAGAACGAGATAAAAATACGAGGGATTGTAAATCTCTCTTTCAGTGCCCACGGCGAAAGATTTCAGCCTTTAGTTAGTGCCTAGCGTGGTCCTGTTTCAGGCTTTCCCAGGAGCTTTCGGCCAAACCGCGAACTAGAGTGCGCGATAGTGGAAATCGTCGGGAAACTCGAAAACTATGAGCGCGCGAAATAAATCAAAGTGAGTTCGTGTGGCCGGAAAACGCATCCAACTTATATTATTGGGAAAATTGGCCTTTTGCTGAGAAATCCCTGGTGGATCGGCTCGAATTACCTTTGACAAACTTCGCTTGTTTCCTGATCACAAACACGCAGGAAAGCCGGGAAAGTTTCCCGGGAAAACAGAACAAATAGCGGCGCTAAGTGAACCTTAACCGGAAATTTAAACTGTTTATGGGAGTGAGGCGGGGAATTAAGTTCGGGGCAGTCAATAAATTCGATTTTGAGTGAGATTACGTTTAATATTTAAATAAATTCCAGAAAATTTAAAAAGATTAACAGAATTGTGGTACACAAATAATTTTGTAATTTACAGCCCAATCTGAGGGAAATTTTATGAAAAAAATGCATAAGTAAATTCTTATTTTGAAATGACAAAGAGTGAATTGTTTATATCGAGTCTCACCCAAAATATTATCAGTTTTTTTCTCTTTACATATTCTTTATTGTTTGGATTGTCAAAAATCGATAAACCGCTGATTCGCTGAATGGAATTTATATTACAAATTGTATATACAAAAGTAAGAATTCAAAAATTGTGATTAATTAATGACAGTTTGTTCTACTCTACAACTTTTCTTCAACAATCTTGTAAAATTATTTCAATCTTAAAGAATAATTAAAACCTGTCACTGTAGTTTCATTTTTATAAACGGTATTATGCAATATTTTTAACAGTTTTAGCATCGTTTTATGTTTTTTTACAAAACTGGAGTTATATGTCATACTAATATAAATAAGTGGACGCGACTGCCTCCCTGGACTTTCCCATACTGGAAACTGTTCATATCATCTTTATTCAACAGTAGAGTTATTTTCCTCAAAACGGTTGTTCAAGTGCTATCCTAAAACCTTGCCTCGTAACGAGCAGACTTACCCTTAATTTCCTTTTAATATGCAACCAGGCATACTTCATTCTCTACTATATACGTCGCGCGGTCTAACTAGTACCGATTGCTGTTGCTACCGAGGTAAAATTTTCTAAGTCCCTGGAAATTATATTTTGTAGGGCATAAAAAATCGATTTTTTTATTTTCGCGGAAAAAGATTCTTTGACGCAAACAAATAACAACCGTTAGAATAAAAAAAATATTTTTCTAAAAAAGAGGGGGAGGGGGCCGGTGCGCTTACATAAATCCACGAGTGTAATATTTCTTTGCATATTCATATGCTCCATTACGCACTGAGCGATTCAGTGAAAACCCCAGCTTCCTATCTTTTTTCGTTTATTAATTAAAGGAGTTTGAAGTTTCAAACTTCCAAGCTTCGTAGAGGGCGCCACAGGAAAATTACGGAGTTCTTCAAAAAAACATATCGATAGCCCCTTGCGAGGTCTATCGACATATGAAATTTAAAAAAATTCCTTGGAGCAGTTTTTGAGAAATAATTTTTTGAAAATTTCCAAAATTTTGAAAATTCGTAATTTAGGTCCCTTATAATTTTTCAAAAAACTTTTTATATCACCTCATTTTACCCTTGATATACTATTCAGAAAATAAAAATCATTTGAATCGATTCATCCGTTTTCGAGTAATTGGGCGTTAAAATCAAAATTTTCAAAAAATCATAGCGCCCTTCATTTTAAAGCTAGCGAGTTCGGCAAAAACTAACAGATTTGTCTTATGACCCTCTATCGTTATCCGCGATAAAAGTTTCAAAATTGTAATCACGATAAAAGTGATACCAAAAAAACATGCGTAACTTCCGCTTCCGGTTTCGGATTTTTTGAAAAGCTTATTTTTTCGATGAATTTTCGATACACCCCCGCATTCCAAAGCGCATCAAAATCGGAGCAATACTTTCGGCTGTAGGAGCGTCACATACATACGTACGTACATACGTACGTACGGACGTACATACCCACCCACAGACAGACATTTTTTAAAAACTACTTTTTTGGGTTCCTAGAGACCCAAAACGGATATTTCCGTTAAAATCTGGATTTCGAAAATTTTCATGATTTCAATACTTACCCTATACCTATAAGGTATGGGAAAGTAAATATGTTAATTTATAGAAGAACTTTAAAAAGAATTTGCCGACTGACACAAAACAGTGTCCTCTGATAGGTAAATGTGTTTCCTTTATAAAAACAACTCGGTAAGGTCATAAATCAATTTCGTAACTTAATTAAAACATTATAATTGAAAAGTAGCGTCAATCAGCGCATTCATATAGCTATTAACGAAGAAACGTCATTTGTGGGATAATTTGCCATATGAAGAAAAATCTGTTATATGCCAATACACTTACTAAACAGAAGTTACAATGAGAAAAATCAGTTGACAACAAAAAGTAGTACTTCACACAAAAACGTTAAAATTCCAACTAAGAGGAAAGTGTTCAATATGATGCAATAACGAACTAAGCAATTTAATGCAAGACAAAGACAAACAATATCGACTAATTGATTGATTTTTTTAAAAGACCTCCGGATTGGGCCGTAAATAAATCAGTGTCCAATGCGTCAATTAACAGATTTTTTTACTTTCCCATACCTTATAGGTATAGGGTAAGTATTGAAATCATGAAAATTTTCGAAATCGAGATTTTAACGGATATATCCGTTTTGGGTCTCTAGGAACCCAAAAAAGTGGTTTTTAAAAAATGTCTGTCTGTGGGTGGGTACGTATGTACGTACGTATGTGACGCTCCTACAGCCGAAAGTATTGCTCCGATTTTGATGCGCTTTGGAATGCGGGGGTGTATCGAAAATTCATCGAAAAAATAAGCTTTTCAAAAAATCCGAAACCGGAAGCGGAAGTTACGCATGTTTTTTTGGTATCACTTTTTTCGTGATTACAATTTTGA
>JABXWE010056450.1:0-11923 GCA_014611495.1 Limonius californicus | reverse complement strand
TATTCGATACGTGTTTAATGGACAAATTTTTGAACGCTTTTGGTCTTTGGTATAGGCATGCATTTCCACAAAAATATTTTGATGAAACTGTGAAATCTTATCCTATGTTGGAGTGTAACATTGAAAAGTGAACTTTCAGCAATTTATGAGCGCGATGACATGTGTGACGTAGGTGGTATTTTGCCACTTTTAGTGACTGAACGCATTGGCGGTCCTATCAATAGAAAAGAAGTTCGTCCAGTCTATCCCGGATTTTGACAACAAAGTCATAGACGTCTTTTCCAGCATGAAAAATAGGAGAATTTTATGTACAAAAAAATAGGTAAGTTTTTTCTTGTGCCCACCCTCTTTCTTAACTCACGAGCCGCCACTGCAATATAGCTGAAACCCTGGCCGTGGATTGCGCACACAAGGTGCCTTAAGCGGAACAGACTAATTCTAAACTTGAACTGTGCGCTTGCAATATCGGAACAGTCCGAGCAATAATAGCAATAGCGTCTAAGATTAACATTGCATTTCAGCTATAGTCACCGCACCGAAAGAAAGTTTCTATCGCCGAGTGTACTAACCCTGCCACGTGGATCTTTCATCTCACTTCGGCATGTTTTATCTCGCTTCATTGTTTACACATTTCGCGGCTTCCGCTGAATTGGTCAATCTGTATTTAATTAGTGAATTACATTGCCATAAGGTCGAAAAACGATTTGAATAATTCAATTTTTTTATTTTACAAGTTATTTAGAATTGAATAAAACAATCAGATTTGTTTTAAAATAATTCAAAATTTTCAATATTTCTAGAAGGCCTCGAAGATAAAGATAGCCATAAGTAATTTCTCTAAAGCTTTAAAAATGATAGACGACAGTGGTTCTATCTGTAAAAATTTTTGCACATCCTAAAACTCGAACATTTAAAGAAAATTTAATAATTGAAACTTTACTAGAAGCTAGAGTTTGGCAAAAATTATCGATTTGTACAGTGAGGGGCCCTGTGATTTTAAAATATTACCAAAAAATATATCTAACTTCTGCTTCCGGTTGCAGAATTTTTTGGAAAATTTTACACTGTAGATGAATGTTTTAATGTACATACATTCGAGGATGGTTCATCAATTATTGTCCCTAACATAGAAGGCATTGAACGACAAATGAATAACTGTTTTCCTGAACGCATTAGCTATTGTC
This sequence comes from Limonius californicus, assembly GCA_014611495.1. Lineage (NCBI taxonomy): Eukaryota > Metazoa > Arthropoda > Insecta > Coleoptera > Elateridae > Limonius > Limonius californicus. The sequence goes on along the minus strand of JABXWE010056450.1, from coordinate 10,739 downwards.
TTTAATATATGCCATGTTGAAGGTGCCTATCTTCTGGTTTATAAAAGTTATACATTTAATATTACTGTGATTTTGTTGAAATGGTAATATTCCAGACAAGGGCTGTGATAATATATCTTTTTAAGGGTTTATGACTCAGGGGTGTTGGGAAATTCTACCCCGTCATATCAAGTAATTAAGAATTAGTGCCGGGAGTTCAAATTAGGAAGGAAGTCGTGTCAACCAGGTGCTGGACCACCAAAACCTGTTGTCAGTCAAGAAAATATTGACTTGGTTCATGAGATGGTACTGAGTACTTAGTCGGAGAATTACGATCAAATATATTGCTGAGACATGACTTTCCTTGGAAGCGTTGAGAACACACACACACGGTAGTGTGTATGAATGGAAAAAAGAACTCTTTCCCAAAAAAATCTACTTGATAAAAATATCTTATTTTTTGGGAATTTTTGCTTTTTCTGAAAAATATATAGAAAAGCTACCCTTAACGTATGTCTAATACTTTAAAAAACCGCCTTTATGTAATAGTAACAGAAAGTACATCCTCTCTTAGTTAGTTGAGGGAAAAAGTTTATATCTAAGAGAAAACTTTGTTCTAATAGATACCTAATCAAATCACACCACAAAAATAATCATAAAATTTGAAACGTAATGTAATTTTGCTAGAAATTCTTTTGTTGGCTTTCTTCTGAATTCCCAGTTTCTTATTGCCATTGCGTTAGTAGCTGTGGATTGTAAAGTGTATCTTTGTACTATTTCAAACGCCATAATTTATTATTTATTTTACTCAACGCAAATTCCATTTAAACTAAAACAGAAATAGTAGATTGTTTCACAAGTTTAGAAAAGTGTCAGTTTTCCAGCAAGTGCAAATGTTTAATTAACGAGCGAGCGCAGCGAAGCGAGTCAATTAAATTTGCACGAGCATGGAAGAAACACTTTTCAAACGTGTAAAACATCCTATTTTTTCGTATACTTAATGGAAAAGGATAAATAAAAATTTAAAATTTGACATAACATATTTTAAAATTTGTCATAAAATTTAATCAAGCAAGACACTGTGTTGCTTCCTTGATTACATATACTAAAAGTGTTGCTAACAGGGTAACAAAACATTATAACGACGAGTGAATAAAAAAAAAGTGTTGCTAAGAAGAAAAGTGTTGCTAACAAGAAAACTAACACATTTCTTTACGATTTTGTTGCTAACAAGAAAACTAACACATTTCTTTACGATTTTCTCACAATATAGTATGCTCTTTTCCATTAAGGATACGAAAAATATAATTTTGAATTATTTTACAGTAAAATGTTTACTCAAGAACAAACAACATTGATAGTGAAGTCTTATTTTGGCAGTGGTCAACGTAATGAAAACGGAAACTACATTATCTATCACATTTTAAATATAAATGTGAATCTTCTTAGAAAAATGTCGCATTGAATGACGTTTTATTTAAGATTACATTGTATAAAGCCAGTACAAACAAGCGATTTATACCCCGAAAAGAATTTCCTTATAAAAACAGGAGGAACTTTTTGACTACCCTGTACACATACATTTTTTTTTTGAACGAATATAACATTTGATACTTTTTTATAGTACCACATAAAATATTGTGTTGGCAAAACTATTTGAGGTTTGAACTTGTCATTCAAATAGGTATAACCCCAAAAAAATTGTGGTATTTGCACAAAGTGGCAATAGGTAAATATACATTAAAAATTAGAAAATATAAAACGACTAAATTATAAACGCACCTATTGCAGTCTCATTTAATAAGACTTTCGTTTCAGGATTGTCTGCATGATTGCACATATCTCGATAACAGCAGAGCAGTAGGGATCTGGGATGGTTTTTCTTTTTGTACGAAGACTTCGATGTACTGGCTGGGCTATTTTGGCACCAATTCCTCTGATCTCTGTAATTTGAAGTTTTATTTTTTAACAAGAAGTAAAATACAACTAACTACATCACATTTTTGGAAAGGAAAATTTATGGCACAGAAATTATTTATAGGCGATTAAAATATTTACTACATTTTCACAGTCAGAAACTACATTTCTCAATGTATACCTACCACTACAAAGACGTTTTCCAATTAATTTCTACAAAAATAAGCAAGCATGCGTCAAAACGTTTAGTTTTAAATTTTTTAGTTTGTTGTACGACTTTTCGAGTATAATTAATGACCTTTCAGTTCTGTGTGATTCTTGTTTAATTTCAAGTTGGCAAAGTTCCCATTTTCACTTAGCAGGTCGTTGCCAAAATCAGGGAACTTCTACTTTATTGCTTATGTATGCTCGTATAAACAAACACTGCACTTTGTAGTTTGTGATTTATTAACAATTATTTCAAATTTAAAATTTGCACCTATGTGTTTGTTTATTCAATGGTAGTTCAAACAAATAACTATGGACCACAAATTATCCTTGAAGCTGAAAGGCTGTTGAATGGATTGAAAACAATATTTAATCATAGTCATCTAATGAAAAACCGTGATTATTTGCTATCAAATTTTATTTTAATAACCTGATATACAGTGGTATCATTTTATCTTGTAACAAGTAGGTAGGCTATACATCTCACATGTGCATGAAATACATAGTTAACTTTTCTTTTTAGCTATAAAATTTTTTTTTACATTATTTGTCCATTGGACAGCCTAGGTAATGTCAACTATTGATTTGTCAAAACGTAACAGACTTCTGTACAATGTTTTATATATTTTCTTGCAGTAATAACAATTAGTTTCAATCTATTCTAATAGCGAGAAAACGGATATGATGTTGATTTTGTGAGAATGCAGAGGAGCGGCGGACTTAGCAGTACAACAATATGCACAAAAAAGATACCCGGATAGACCCCTTCCATCACATAATGCCTTTAGGCGTTTGGAAAGAAATTTGCCGCAACATAGACAGTTTTCCCAGCCAACGATGAGACAACATGTCACAAGTGTAGAAGCTGAAGCGGCAGTCATCGAACAGGTAACTGGTAATCCGCATATAAGCCATATAAAAAATAAATATTGTAAATGTACCTATTGCAAGGTGTGGTGGTAGTTCGTTGGTAGAGTGCTCGCTTTCTGGGTAAAACCCCGATTCTGGCTTAGTCGCGAAACCTAAGCAGTATTATGCAGATTTATAAAAAAATATTGTCTGCAACCCAATCCAGCTTGCAACCGTGCTAAAAACCTTCTGTGGAATTTCTATCGTTAGGATTCGACGTTAAACTGTACCTATTGCAGAACTGCATCTTATTTATTAGTAAATAGTTTGATGGTAGTTTCTTAGTTTCTCATCCAACGTAATTATTTTGATTTTTATTTATATAACAGGGCGGGGATGGCTCAGTGGTAAGATAGCCAAGCTTTGGATATAACAGTCCAAATGCTTCCTGGTTCGAATCACTCCAGGGTTGGAAATTTTTCTAATTCCCTGGGTGGTCGGTACTGGGTCACGGTCTCCATTTGCCATTGGGGATCAAATTAATGGCACTCCTCGTGTTACGATCGCACTAGAGGAGCAACAAGATCATACACAAAAATACACCACACATCAGGCAGATTAAGCATGGTTACGCACCAACACGGTAACCCGCAGAGTCGGGTTCTGTTGTGCATTGCACAAACTAGCTTAGCCTTGCCTTACACCAAAGCGATGGGCCTATAAGGCCTGTGAAAGCCCCATAATAATATTTATATAACAATGTAAAGTTTAGCCTATCTATCTGTTACAAGATAAAATGATCACCCTGTATACAGAGGCGGCCGTGGACTAGAGGTTAGGGTGTTAGTCTTCTACGCTGAAAGTCTAGGGTTCAATTCCCCGTACAGGAACATCAGATTTTTAACGGCTATTCTCCCTCGCCAGACAATGGCAAACCTACTAAATCTTCTCTGAAGTAGAAGTGTTTACATTTTCCGTGGTTCGGAACCCACGTTAAGCTGTAGGTCCTCTATATATGTGGTACATTAAAATGCGTAACACAGGCACAGGAGACACGTGCGCCTCATAAGATAAAAATTACTCGAAGATGAAATTAAATAACTTTGGAAAAACCAAACCTTGCAGGCTGTTAGTATGTAAGCCTTTGTTTGTTAGTTATATTCCATTGTTGACTTGGTAAAGAACTTATCTTCAGAGATATTCTGTGGCCAACTTGCTTTAGTTAGTACAAGTTCCTACTGAAAATGGTAACTTAGTTGCCGAAATACGTATTTAGGTGTTCTAAATATCGTGGTGGTAAGGGGTTTGCCAATGTTTTAATTACTTGAATTACCGTCGCCATTCAATCCTATTATTAATTCATATTTTCTCAATAGTATTGCGCAAATAGGTAGTGAATTTATAGCCTGCAACTTGTTTCCATAAACTTCATAGCCAATATTTAGAAATATACACAAAGCATTGAATTAACCTCTAAATTGTGACAGGCGAACATTATATTTGCCTGAATTAAGTTTAGAAACGCGATTCGCTTTCCATGGTCTGCATTTAACATAAATTTTAATGATCATATCTGTAATGTAAGATCTGTCAACGATAAGCATGCCTCGATTCCATTTCTGGAAATATTTCAATTACGTACGTGTTCCTTACTACTTTTGCCATTTCTATGGTACTACTACTTGCTTTCTTTTTTGTTCTATCCGCTACTCGTTCGGTTTCGCATATACTACTGCATCCTCTACATGCAATTATTTCAGAGATTAATCTTATTTATCTCCCTTCTTACAATTTCCCGTAATATCTGTACTTCCTCTGTAATTATTGTAACAACATCCGTTACAGTCTATAATTTATTGTTTACTATTATTTTCCAGAGTATCCAACTTTAAATAAACATGAGGTGGTTCATTTAAGAGTATATTTTGTTATACGAGGAGTGTTCAAATTTCAACGAATTTATTTATAAAAAAAGATATTACAATATTACAACGATGAGAGCTATATATCTTTTCGGTGTAGTCCCCCTGTTTGCATCACCTATCTGGAAGCTTTCTAATTTTCTCCTGGAAGAAGTCTTCGGGTTGCTACCATATCCATTATTGAATAGCCTCGGTGACGTCGTTATTTGACTGAACTTTTTTCTGTCTAAAAATTCTTTTAGATGGCCAAACAAATTAAAAACGATAATTCAGGATCGTATACAGCAAGAATACGGAAAAAGGTACTACTGAAGTTTGTTTATAGTTTCAATTGTTCTTACTGCGGTATGAGGGCGAGTGTTGTCTTGGAGAAGGCAAACAGAACTTTGCCTGCTTTACTTAATCGCGTAGAAGTGTCGAGTAACAGCTTGCACTGATTGTAACACGTTCGGTAAGGAAATCAACAAATAGCACCCCTTGAGAATCCTAAAAAAATGTTGACATTACTTTACCAGCTGACAACGCAGTTTTTCCTGTCTTTGGCTTTAGAAATGTAGTGTGACACCACTATAAGCTTGTACGTGTTTTAACTGAGGAGTAAAATAACGTACCCAGGTTTCATCAGTTGTCTCTCTCTCTCTCTCTTTCTATCTCTCTTACCGCTGCAGTAAAGAAGAAACGATTTGCAAACGATTCAGTTTGTGTTCCTCGGTCATCAAGCGCAAGGATCCACCTAGCACTCATCTTGCTATATTTTAGCTAGTTTTTATGATGTCTTCAATGCTTCCGACATTAATTTGTAAATTTTTAAAAATTTGACAAACTTACTCGTCTGTCTTGCTGAATAAGGGCATTAACTTTTCCTTCATTTTCACGATTAACCGAAGTTGTAGTCGGTTGTACATGCTGCTCATTTACTATACAGGTTCCCTCATCTCTAAAAAAATTTCGACCACCAAATTTGAACACTCCTTATTGCACTTTCAGTGTGGCATATTTACTTAATTAATTAACCGCCTTGTTTTTTGTTTTCCCTTAATTTGAAAGTAATTATTCATTAATGCATAAGTCTTGTACGTTACAATAAAAGGCATTACGTTTTATCGGTAGAGATAACTCTAATAACTAATGTAACAACATTTACAATAAGGCTAATTAGGCCGAGTCAGTACAACTCTGAGCGTATTTTAAAAACCTGTTTAAATGAGAGAGTGCATTAAGAACATGCGATAAATAATGTTCGCTTGCTTGTTAAACCACATTCGTAAAGCTTGAAAACAACGGTTAAAACTTCTCTTAAAACTTTCAGCTATACCTTTTATAACAACATTCCATTGCGCAATTTCAATTTATGAAACCGCGTATCTACAAATCGTGTCCCAGTTTCCGACAGGTTCCGCTGTAAATGCTGCACCTGTAGTTGTACAAAGGAATCCTACAGCTCTACCACAGATTTTAAAAACTTCTGCAGAGATTAATATTCACAAAAACGTTGGTTTTAGTTTATCAAAGACTGGGGGTGATTTAAGTTAGATTTCTAAGCAAGTCGTCGTATACACTTCCAGTATAAGCTACCAGTTTTAGACCCAAAATAATTCCCATAACCTATGTCAACAGTAGGACATCATTTAGGAAAACTGTAGATCCTGAAACTTTGCTAAAATCTGGTTTCAATTGCGGCCTCACCCAGAAAAAAACTGCATCACTATACGGAAGGATCGCACAAACTGCATCACTATACGGAAGGATCGCATAAAAAGTAAGACAAAATCTGAAAGAAGACTAATTCGGATTCAGAAAAGGAACGGGAACAAGAAAAGCTATATTTCCGCTGAGGTTAATTGTGGAAAAAAGAATCAGGAAAGATAAACAAACTTACATATATTGCGTTCGTAGATGTAGATTGTAGAAAAAGCTTTGGACAATGTAGACTGGCACAAGATTTTTCAGATTTCAAAGGGTACTTAAGCAGAATTGCAAAATGAAGTTAAATACGTTAAAAACAAAGATAAATTATATGTGGGAAATATGGATAGTGACAGATTGAAATAACAATAGAACTGAAAGAATAAAGGAAGTAGGGGAATACAACGGATGGAAGATGTAAGTGAGCATAGCAGAAAAATTAGAAAGAAGAATTCAGCTATGAAAACATGTCTGGAGTACAGCATTTTATGGATGCAAGACATGGACCGTGGAAAACGCAGGCTAGAACCATTCGAAATATGTTACAGTAGGATATTGAAAATAAAATGGATGGACATGATAGCAAATGAAGAAGTGTTACGAGTGATGGAAAAAACAAAAAAGCCTATAGATACAAATACAGAAAGAAATGTTATAGTAGTGGGACAACATCGTAAGACACGAAAGAATATTAAGAACAATACCAGGACAAAAACGTGAGAGGAAGAACAAAGATGGACGACATTCAAAAGATGTCGGGTGCCAAAATTACACTGAATTAAAACGACTAGTGCAAAACCGGCAACAGTGGAAGTCTGCAACCAACCAATGCAACAACTGACGACAAAGAAGAAGCAGAATCCACCAAAATCAAGAAAAGAATAGTGAGTAGTAAGAATATAAGTAAGTTTTGATTTAAGGAAAAGTATAAGAAGTTCAATTTATTTGGTTCAATTAGCAGCCGTGCTATTGCGAAAATGTAACGAAAACTCAAAGAAGAAAATCTTCAGTCTACTGTTAAAGATGGTGGATGGCAGTTGGAAATTTTAATTTTATTGAATATTTACTTAAGTAACAAAATATGTAACAAATGTAGGAAGTATTAATTTGCCGAATATTCGTCGTAGTTTTATATTCTGAATGTCAAATTTTGTTAGAAAATATACTAGGGTACACTACAGGTTAATGACAAAATCTAGATAATTATAAAGCTAGCTAGTTCGTCATGCTTGTGGTGAAACATGTGGAAGAAATTTAATACTCCAAGTATACGATTACAAACTTAAATTGCATACTTAATTTTGTATTCTTACAATAGGAACACGTTCAAAATCGATTAAACTAAATTGATCGATAAGCGTTTTTAGATTTAAATTCAGGTTCGTCACCATTAGAATCATTCAATTTATTTATCCATAGAAATAGTGCTCCTATATGTACAGTCAGCAACGAAAGTAATGAAGCTACTAGCAGTCGTGTATAGGCAACACGTTTTTCATGCAGCTATTAGCAACCACGGGCGCTTTCATGAAACACTCGCTCTCTTTTTTCCTTCGAAATTTAAATAAAAAATGTATCAAAAACGAGATCGCGTAAGAAATGAAGAAGTAAAAAGAACGGACGTGGCACAGCTGCGTTGGTATGGCCATGTATGTAGAATGGCACCCGAAAGGCAACCCAAAATGACATAGAAAGCGACAGCTTGGAAGACAATATTCGAAAAGATATAGGACATAAAAAACTAACTGCTGACTGGAATCAACTGAGACCTTCTTACTCAACCTAGGCACCTGAAAATTGGTACAAGAGAGAAAAATTGGACGCTAAATATATTTTATGTTTGTAATTGATACAAAGACCCTTCGTTTCTAGTTTTCCATTTAATTATTGCACGTAGAAAATAAATTAAATGACACTTCAACAAGTTTAATAATACAAAACCAGAAAACCATCAAAAACGAAGCAATGCAGTTATATTTTGAAAGTAATTGAAAATTGAAAACACTACACAAGTTTTGTAAAACAATAGAACCTTGTAAGGTTGGTTGCATATTTTACCAAATTTTCTCTTTGGAGATGATATATAGGTATACAGTTCTTACATAATTTACGTTAGCCCTCTGTAATAGTCTAACTTGAACCATCTACGAGCCTTTGGATATGCCTATTGAAAGACTTATTACTTGTTGTTTAAGTAAACTGAGCTGTGGGATTACATACCAATTTTTAAATATAATTTTTAACCTTCCATACGTTCTATTCCGCATTAAAAATACAAAAACGATACCTACTTTTATATATATAAAAAATTACTCAAATTAATTATTTTCAAGGTGTCTCGCATTTAAGAAACTTACATATTACAGGGAAATGTCTTGATAATTAATATCTACATTAATTTATTTAAAAGTCATGCATTTGCACCTGTAATACATATCGATTACCCAATACTAACACAGGAGCCACTTACATATAGACATTCCAAAAAACATTTTCGAACTATTTTGATACCGCTAAGGCGCCATGAAAATTCTGGTATTTCGGGGACATCCTGTAACATTTAACTAATGTTTGAATCGTTTTGATACTAGAGTAAGTATGGAATGTAAAAGTAAACGGCTACGCCTGTCGCTTCCTGTTGTTGGAAACCTTTCAAAGTTAATATATTTCTTCGCACTTTATTGGCAACACATGCGAAACAAGCTATCAATTTATTTTGCACTTCCGTGCAATGTAAAGTTGCACACGTAAAATTGATCCTTTCCGTGCTATTGCCCACTTCCGCCGGCAAACATCAACTCACGTAGAAATAAATAAAAGCGGTACATTTATTGCAAGATATGCATCGACATTATTTACCATCTGCAGGTCGAAACTAATTATTGTAAAAGCTAAGAATGTCCCGTTTTCCGCATTTCAAGCTTCAACATTTCACCTGTCTCTTTGAGCTTGTTTTTAATAAAGAATTTTATGCGTTTTGTTTTCTTTATTAGAATGTACGTAATATAAAATATAAACCATCCCATTAATTTCTTGATTGGAAATGTTGCAACATATTTAGAAGTAACCTCACGAAAGTTATTTTGGAGAAATTGTGTATTTTGCCATTATAACGCACAAATGTACATTTACTATTTCTAAGAACGCAAGGAATGTAATGTATGGACATCAGTGAAACATAATTGTTTGAATATATGGTGAAATAGCTTTAAAAGCATATACAGGCAGAGCCAGCTAAGTTTGCCCCTTAAACGTGATTGACGCTATCCAACCAAAAATATTGAATTTTTACATTATGGAAATGGTAGTAATTAACACATACCGTCATGCAACTGCCTCTGTAAGATTACACGAAAACACAAATACATTTCAGATCGAAAAGGGAGTACGACAGGGAGATGTCATATCAACCAAATTATTTACGACGCTGTTGGAATATATGGACAAAAATCTAGACTGGGAGCATCGTGGAATTAACATCAATGGGGAACTACTAAATCATTACGTTTCGCTGATGACCACGTCCTAATCACAGATCGAATAGACGAAGCGAATACAATGTTACAAGAGCTGAAAACAGCCTCCATGAAGTTGGACTTGTCATTAATTACTCAAAAACAAAATATATGACAAACTTAGTTCTCAGTGACAGTATTTCGGCAGGCGATGTGAAAATCGAACAAGTCTATTCATATAAATATTTAGGGCATGATTTAACCATCGGTAGAGACAATCAAACCCGTGAGTTGCAGATGAGAATAAACCTAACATTGTGTGTTCTGTGCCTAACATGGGCGGCCTACGGAAACATAAAGAACATCCTTAAGTCAGGTATCCCTATATGCTTAAAAAGAAGAGTTTTTAATCAATGTATACTGCCAGTTCTGACGTATGGCACCGAAATACTTACCGTAACTAAAAATAGCACCAAGAAAATTCGAGTAGCCCAAACAGCAATGGAACGATCGATGTTGGGGATATCACTAAGAGACAGAGTACCTAACGCCACTATTAGACAACGAACACAAATCATTGACGCAGTTACCGTGATAACTAAACTGAAGTGGAATTGAACCGGGCATGTGGCAAGATTGAAAGACAACAGGTGGACAAGACGTATAGTTGAAAGGCGACCTAGGCAAGACGCATATAGAAATAGAGGTAGACCTCCAACAAGTT
>JABXWE010056448.1:0-14420 GCA_014611495.1 Limonius californicus | reverse complement strand
GTCCCAAACTTCTCTCAACTTTTTCTTTTTTCTTCTCGTACTGCTATCTTCACCTCATTTCTTAATCTTATATAGTTTGTTTTGCCTTGTGTCTCATTTATTTTAATGTATTTCCTCCACGCTTCTTTTTTCTTTTGTTTTTTCCTTTAATTCTATTGTGCGCCAGTTTATTCGTTGTTGGCTGGAGTTTATTTTCCTCTTTCCGCATATTATCTCTGCTTTTTGGTACAAAGCTTGTTTCAGCTTTTCCCATCTTCCTTCCATTTTCCATTCTTTTTCTGTCATTTCTATCTCCTTTAATGATCTATTTACCTCTTTTTGGTATGCTTTTCTGATTTCTTCATCTTTCAATTTATATATTTTAATTTTAGTGTATTTCTGTTCTTCTTCTGTTTCCATTTTTGCTATCTGCCCATTAGCTATAACTAGTTTATGGTTTGATTCTATTTCTGCCTCTGGTATTTGTTCGATGTTTTTTACCTCGTGTTGCATGTTTCTCGTATACGTGATCAAATATCTGATGCTTCTTGCATTTCTTTCTTTTGCTATAAAGGTGTATCTATCCTCCAAATTTTGTTTCCAGAAGGTGTTTCCAATTATCAATTCTTTTTCTATGCAGAATTCTCACTGTATTCTCCTATACAGGCCTCTTGCTTTGTCCTTTCCCATTCTGGAATTACAATCTTCCATGATTACTATTTTTTAATTTTTTTCCCTCAGCTGGTCTATTTCTACTAGCGCGTATATTTGTGTTATATTTACTACTTCTTGTAGCAATATGCTTAGTTTTATTATTCTTGAGCTTATTGCTTCAACATTTATTATTCTGTTGTTTCCTTCTTTGTTTAGTATGGCGCTACTCCTTCTTTGGCTCTCCATCCTCTTTGTACTCTTCAATAGTATAGAGTACATTCGTCTGTTATATTTGTACTGCCCTGATCTATTTTTTGTCACACTTATCCCTAGAATATGTAGATTGTATTCCTTCGTGTCTTTCACTATCTCAATTTCCTGTCCATTGAGTGTGTTTATGTTCCATAGCCCTATTCTTATGTTTCTCATATTTCACATTTCTCTTTCCTTTGTCCCCTTTTTCCGTTTTTCTGCTCTTTCCCCCTTCCTTTCTATCCTTCCATTAAGTAGCGGTCGTATACTATATGGGCAGTCATATTCTTTTCTTTATCTAGTATTTTGTACGCCGACCAGTGTAAGTGATTGATCTCCTGTACTTTCTTATGTCTTCGACTCCCTCGTCTTGGGGCGACCTTTCACGTATCTTTCTTACTTTCTGATCTTTATCTTTATATTTGTATTCCCCTTTCTTGCTCATTTCTTGTATTACTGCCTCTTCCCTGTTTGCCTCCTCTGCTGTTTCCATCCTCTCTAGTTGCTCCAGTGTGTAAATTTCGTTATCGACTTGTAGCTTATTGTGTCGTATTTTTGCATTGTATCCCTTGTATCTTGCGTTTTCATATGTTTTATTGCGTTTTTCCTTTCTTCGAGGATTTGCTGAGGGTAGCCTTCATTTATCCAGATATTTTTTCCTTTTAAATTTTTGCGGCCTTCATTATTTCCTGCTTCTTCATCAACAGCCTTTCGTCCCACTGCTGGGCATCGGCCTCTTCTCTGCCACGTGTTTCTCCTCAGCGCTAAGGTAGAAACACGGGGGACCTACAGTTTAACGTCGAATCCGAACGACAGAAATTCCAGAGAAGGTTTTTAGCATTAAGATCCCACGGTTGCAAGCCGAATTGGGAAATTGGGTGTGGTGGGTTGCAGGCTAGATTTTTATAAACCTGCATAGTTCTGCTTGGGTTTCGAACCCAAGCCAGAATCGACGTTTTATTCAGAAAGTGAGCGCTCTACCAACTGAGCTACCACCACACTGCTTCTTATGCCATGTTACTAACTCTATCAGTATTGGTCTGTTCCTCTGATTTTCCTCTTCCTCCCTTCCTAGGAAGGAAATTTTAATTTAATATATTTATTTCGACATTTAAATAACAAAAACAATCATCATCGCAAATCAGTGGTGGACCCAGGCTTTTGTGTTACGCTAGTATGACACGACGCAGGATTTTGTACAAAATTTATTCCTAAAATTTGTAGAGCATTCTGCAAACCGTGTATGACAGGAATCAGAATGTTGTAAGATATTCTGTCTGTGAGCATGCGCAAATAGGTCAACATTACTTTGACAATCTGTGAGAAAACTGTCAAAATAACCGTGTGACTGTGGGTAATGTCCAATTCTATCAAGGTTTTATAACATTAGGTGGATGCATAAGTCCGCAGCTCTTGGCTTTATATATTTTAGATGAACAGCAATGAACGAAAAATTTTCAATGGGGTCATACTAACAGAGGTTCAGATGCGTTCACGGTGCATTATAATTTGGGATTATTTTCAAAATTCATAAACTATTTGTCGTGTGCGCAAACGATAAAATTAGCATCAAAATCAGTAAAAATTCAGGACACAAGCCTCTACTGTAAAATAGTAGAAGTAATTTTCTTTTAAAATTAAATGGCAATTTCTAAAAACTTGCACAAATGTTGCTTCTGCATAGCAATTTTGAGAAATTGCGTGAAAAAACACTGTAAACTAAATACGGACCTGTTCTGCAATTAAAGGGTTTTGGTAATTGCAAATGATTGACGTAAGCTAAAAAGTAAGATAAATACGGTAAACCCTTCTTTAGTACTTTGCGCCAATTGGTTTCGTATGGACTACACTTGATACGGGAATCCCTGCCTTACTAATCTGCATAAAAACATTTCTTCCGCTTTGAGAATATGCTGGACTAAATTATAGTACTAAGAAACGTGCAAAATTAGATCTCACGACATTTTAAAAGTCAATCACTATTCTGTAGACATCTAATCACAGTTTCGTTTTTGTACGTATTTCTATGTGCATAAAACGTCAGTATATAAAACAATACAAGGATGACTTCAAACCGCCGATGCAAAATGCATCGAAAATGGTTTCAAACGCAATTCGCTCGTGGTGTTTTTACCGCTGATCATACGTTGGCATAATATTGCAAATTCAGTTTGTTGATGCACTTCGTTTAAGTTCAATCAATAGGTCAGCACAATATTACTGAACTGTTTGAGTGTATTGAATTTTCTAGCATGAAATTAGCATACACTAATCCTCTTACGACGTACACCCGCAAAGAAAGGGCTCAAATGGCACCTAATGTATTTTGGATATTTTTATGGGGCCCAAAATGTCACAATTTATTTGATATTAATTTAATTGTGCAAAATTTCATTAGAAAGTTTGATGTTGGCATATTTCTCCATTTGTGTAACAAAATTTAACAGTTTATACATTTTTGTTTAATAATTATTGCAGAAAATGTTATTATGTTAACATAATATATAATAAATATAATTTTTTGGGTAAATTTAATGAATTGCTGTTTCTTTATTTATTATTGCGTATTGACTGCCGTTTTATAACACCAAAAATACAATAATAAATTAACATATCCAACGTTCATTCATTATTGCTTTCAGATTCTTTCAGAAAATGTCCAATTTATAAAATCTCTACATTTTAAATTTCATTTAATTTATACAGGGTGTTCGCTTGAAATATTAGAAATCTATTTTTGGACAGATTGTCTAGTCAATATCAAAAATATTTTTGGTTATTCGAATGAGGTTTTAGCGTTGGATGCACTAAATAAATGTACACTGTGCATGTGATAAGAGATTTAATAAATAACGAACATTACTGCGGTAACAATATTAATAATAATAATAATGCAATATGAACAACTTGAATACTATCGACCTCTCCGTAGTAGTGTCGGTGTAATAGTGGTAGTCTTCGTATTGTTGGGATGCGTTTCTCAACGCCTCTTGCCTTCCCAGTGGACGTGACATTATCTTGGAGAAAGCTGATCCCACTGTTGGTACCGTTAGGAAAACCTGGTTGCTACAATAACTCATTCCGTGCTACAGTCTGGCGCTTGCTGTATCGCGTACTGTAGTTATCACTTTTGAATGTTGTTATGCAGAATAGTAACGCAGGAATTCTCCTATCAAGCAGCTGAATTTTCTCGGAAGGGTGCCCTTAACTGCATTTTTTTGATCAAGCACTTGTACCGTGTCGTTGGTGCAAAGATATGCTAGCGTTGACAATAGAAACTAACTGGTTTTAATTATTTCAGTTGTATTGGTTAGTCTAATACAACTAAACAAACAAACAAATAAACACTTATACTAAAATCCTAAAGTACCTAATTTTTAGCTACAAACTTAATTAATGATTAATACTACACATCTTATTCTAGGTTAATATTATACATTATTTGCACTAAACCGTGAGTTTTATAACTCTATGCTTTAGTTTTCCGGTACGAGGTACGGCAAAATGATGGGTTGCAGAATCTCGGCGTCGACGACTTTCTTGCGATTTGGCTCCTGTGTATGATTTTTCACTGTAACTACTTGTTACTACGTAGCACTGTTCTAATTTAGCACCATTTAATCAGACCTAAATGGTTCGTTGGTATCACTCTGGCTAGAATGCTGGGAGACCGTATTATTTTCGTCTTGATGCTTAAAAAAATAATATTTATATTTTGATAATATGATATGTCGGTGGTAGATGGCTATGTATGCAATTAATCGAGTCACACTGATTCGAAATTTTCCCTAAACTCTCCGTCAGTGCATTTTTTATAAGGGAAACTATAACGTTACGGTGCACTGTATGTAAGCGTGATTCATGATATGGTTTCTTGATGTACATTTAGAAGCAAAACTGGCTGTTAATAAGTTTGTTGTATTTTTGGAAATATAATCTGTGCAATATTAACTATTACGATCGCCGATCAAACATTATATTCTTTATTTTTAATTTAAAAAAATAATTACTTATTACCAGACGTTACATGACATTCAATTAACGGGAACGTAGTCGGCTACCGTTTAGCGGTGTTCTAGACACGGTGTAAATTATATTTTAACTGGTAATGTGACAATTCAAATTTGTAATTGTATTTTTCAAAATTGGTCTCAATGGAGAACAAAGCACAGGTAACCTAGAATTCAATTACCATTTAATATCAACGCAACCATTTTTGTACTTTAGCAGCAGTCTCTTCCGAGCATTCACAAAGTGTCAAACCTAGATACCTCAAGCAACACTACTCCACACTCTGGTAGTGAAGAACAAACAGGTAAACTGTATAATAATTCTTACCCAATTAATTAATAATACTTATTTATGATATTTATAATAAAGGATTTAATGATGTGTGCAGGGAAGTACCCTACGAGCATCATAAAACCCGTTTTAGCACGCCTATCATACAAAAGTTTTTCTACGACCCCAAATATTTATTTTGCGAATTAAAGTTGAAAGTTAGCATAATTTGTCACTTTTGAAAGTTTTGAAAAATTAATTTTTTTTTATCCGAGTTCATCTATGCTGCAGACGGACAAAAGAGTGAAAATGAAAACTAATAAATAAATCACGTGCTTACTTTATTTCTTTAGTTAAATAATTTTTTTTCACTACCATTCTGGTAGCCGACCTCGGTGGTCTAGCAGCTAACATATTTGCCTTTAGTTCCAAGGGACGCGGGATCGAACCTGGCCAAGGTCGGTGAGATTTTTCTAGCGGGGAAAAATCTGAAAATGCGCCTTCGGTCGGATAAGAAGTAAAGCCGTAGGTCCCCTGCCACTGCGATGTGTAACACGTTTAAAATCACTACTGGAGTTGGAACTACCCCAGATAGTCAAAATTCTTAGTTAGGGTGTACAATAAGCCCAATGATGGCTGCATTGCTTAGAGACGCTTGGAAAACCGCGTCCTAGATCTCGCTCTTTCAAAGCAACAATCAACTACCTTGATAAATTGACATTAAATTGTCAAAAAGGCGACAATAATGAGTATTAAAACAATCAGGTGACCCAAGATGCATGGAAACGAATCCCCACCGCCTGTGTATGGTGTTGTCACTTGAGTTTGATATGGGCGTAACGAAATGTTGGCCGCTAGATGGCAGCAGTGACGTTCGAGTACTTTGAAAGACGTCAAATATTGTCTTACACAAGTCAAATTATTAGGAATTTTGGTTAAAATGTACACTGCTCAACAAAATTAGGGGAACACTTCTTTAAACGTGCATAATTTTTCAAATTAAAGACAGACGCAAATACCAACTTTAGTATATTATTCTTTCAACATTACTTAACAAGATACAAACAACAAACATGCTCTAATTAAACGGTTTTCTTGAGTAACACCAAACTATTGAGAAGACTACCAAAATCGAAATGTGTTTTATCACTTAGAATGCAATGGAAATTCTGTTAACGCCCGAATACCAAGCTTTAGTAGCGCGTGTGCCCTCCATTAGCTCCAATAACAGCCTGACAACGTCGAGGCATGCTGTGAATAAGACATCTTCACCTGTCTTATGGTAAATTTCGCCATTCTTCTACAAGGGCCTCAGCCAACCCCTGAAGAGTAAGAGGTGTACCAGTACGCTTCCTAATGCGCTTGTCGAGTAAATCCCAAACGTGTTCGATGACATTTAAGTCTGGGCTCATGGCTGGCCACCCCATCACTTGGATTTCTTGTTCCTGGAGGAAGTTTGTTGTTAAATTAGCGGTATGAACTCTACAATTATCCTGTTGTAGAATGAAGCCATCGCCGAAATTGTTCGAAAATGGCACAACATGCTCTTAAAGAATCGTCTTAACATAAATTTGTGCGTTGAGACGCTGGGGAACGACAACCAAGTCTGTGCGACCATCTATACTAATGCCACCCCAAGCAATGAGCGATCCAGCTCCGAATCGGTCCACTTCCTGTATACACGCGGCAGTGTAAAAAGTACAGACCTCCAGTGTCGAAGTTGCCGTTGCACATGTTCGCAGGCAAAGTTTAGACGGCTAACTTTATGATTCCTGCTCAAGCGAGGGGCTCGTACAGGCCTGAGAGAAGTCATATTGACTTCTTTGAGTCGTCTTCTAACCGTGTGATCAGAAATTGTCACACCGGTGCAATTTCAAAGTAGATTTTGTAGCTCACGAGCAGTAGCAGTTCGTCGGCGAAGACCAGAAATAACAATATACCGGTTGTCCCGAGGGGTAGTTTTTCTTTCACGGCCTTGTCCAATTCTCCTGGAATATCTACCCGTTTCTTGGTACCTATGCCAAGCTCTGCATATAACAGATGGAGTCGATTGGAGCTGGTTTGCTACATATCGCATAGATCGACCATCTTCAAACAAACCAACAGCCCTCGCAACTTCAATTTCACTTAAACAACGCATTTTGGACTCAGAAGCATTGAAAAAGTCAAAACTGACGGTTTTACAGTGTCCAATGACTAATTTGATGAGTTTCAGATGTTTGCTTTGTGGTCAAAAAGCACTTTGTTTTAAGACTTCCTTTACATTTTGGCGTCTACGATGACAACGAACAAACGAATCACCGTAATTCTTTTTGCACTTTGTCAATAAAGGTCTAGAGAATAATATAACAAGAAAAAATCCTGCTTCCATCATTTGCTGGAAAACTTACAGGCGCTGAAAAAAGTGTTCTCCTAATTTTGTTGAGCAGCGTAGTAAAAACGGTTTAGTGTAGCTGAGTGCATTTAGCTAAATGTAATAATTTTACAAATTTATTATAAACAACAAAATTATTATCTCTAGCCAGAACCCAATGTTTTGAAGATTAGTTTGCAAATTGTTTCCAGCAGTCAATTGAGAGTAAAAGAAGTGAAACAGTTAGTACTTCTGGGAAAAAACGCCGCCAGACCACAAGGCAGACAAATGATTTAATTAAAGCTTTGCCATACATGTACGCGCAAAGTAAACAAACAACACTTTCTCAGAAACTTCAGAAGAAGCTTCTCTTTGTTTCAGAAAAGTCCCAATAGGAAATTTAACTGAAGAACTTTGTAGAAAAGAGGAGAAGGAATGGTAGTCTATGTCTATGCAATACTACTTAAATCTATCTGCAATATTTAAACATGTTTAGCGATGGCAGCTTCTATGTATTTTTAAAAGTTTAAAAACGCGTGCTTTCATGGCAGGATTAAGTAATACCTGAAAGCCCTACAATTTTTTAAAATGTTTGTCGGTTAATTGACAGGTTAATAAATGCTTTTTTAATGACACATGCTATTCATAAATTAGTAGAAGGCGTTACAAATCTTAAATTGTCTACTTTTTGTTGATGGAGATTAATATTTAAATTAAATGGTATTCTTGATTTGAGGACTACAATCAGCAGACTGACATTTACTAAAAAAGATATTGAAATGGCTTGGTAAAACTAGTTTAACTGACTGCATCATGAAGGATTATCTGCCGTTTTGATTGCACCTTACCTATAGGATTTATAACTTACGCTTAGTTAAGATAAATTGATCAAAGTTTAAATTACAATTTATACCATAGTAGGTCTATTTTTATTGCAGATATTTTTACTGTAGTACACTAATACGAATATACATAATATGCTTGTTACTGTAATATCCGGGCCCGGTGCCGGGTAAACTCAGAGCCCGGGCTCACTGGGAATAAAATTATTTATCGGATTAACAGTTTTATTCCTATTTATTTACAATTCTACCTTAAATTAAAATACTGGATGTAAATATATATGCAATAATAAAGGAAACTAAAATACTGGATTCTGAACAAATTACAACAATAATAAATCAAAACTGGTGTGATACAATTAAAATCAAAGCTGCCTTGGTTCGGCCCTGGAATGCTGACAGTCTGGACTTGGTCCGCGCGGGTCAGCGGAGGACGACGCGCTGTCGTAGTAGTTGGACTAACAGCTGGGCTGCACGCTCGCTGCACTGAAGTCCAATGCTGCTAACAACTAATAAATTTTTACTTTCCCATACCTTATAGGTATAGGGTAATTACTTTCCCATACCTTATAGGTATAGGGTATTACTTTCCCATACCTTATAGGTATATTACTTTCCCATACCTTATAGGTATAGGGTAAGTATTGAAATCATGAAAATTTTCGAAATCGAGATTTTAACGGATATATCCGTTTTGGGTCTCTAGGAACCCAAAAAAGTGGTTTTTAAAAAATGTCTGTCTGTGGGTGGGTACGTATGTACGTATGTACGTACGTATGTGACGCTCCTACAGCCGAAAGTATTGCTCCGATTTTGATGCGCTTTGGAATGCGGCGGTGTATCGAAAATTCATCGAAAAAATAAGCTTTTCAAAAAAATCCGAAACCGGAAGCGGAAGTTACGCACGTTTTTTTGGTATCACTTTTTTCGTGATTACAATTTTGAAACTTTTATCGCGGATAACGATAGAGGGTCATAAGACAAATCTGTTAGTTTTTTGTCGAACTCGCTAGCTTTAAACTGAAGGGCGCTATGATTTTTTGAAAATTTTGAGTTTAACGCCCAATTACTCGAAAACGGATGAATCGATTCAAATGATTTTTATTTTCTTAATAGTATATGAAGGGTAAAATGAGGTGATATAAAAAGTTTTTTGAAAAATTATAAGGGGCCTAAATTACGAATTTTTAAAATTTTGGAAATTTTCAAAAAATTATTTCTCAAAAACTGCTCCAAGGAATTTTTTTAAATTTCATATGTCGATAGACCTCGCAAGGGGCTATCGATATGTTTTTTGAAGAACTCCGTAATTTTCCTGTGGCGCCCTCTAAGAAGCTTGGAAGTTTGAAACTTCAAACTCCTTTAATTAATAAACGAAAAAAGATAGGAAGCTGGGGTTTTCACTGAATCGCTCAGTACGTAATGGAGCATATGAATATGCAAAGAAATATTACACTCGTGGATATATGTAAACGCACCGGCCCCCTCCCCCCTCTTTTTTAGAAAAATATTTTTTTTATTCTAACGGTTGTTATTTGTTTGCGTCAAAGAATCTTTTTCCGCGAAAATAAAAAAATCGATTTTTTATGCCCTACAAAATATAATTTCCAGGGAATTTTACCTCGGTATTAACAGCGATCGGTACTAGTTAGACCGCGCGACGTATATAGTAGAGAATGAAGTATGCCTGGTTGCATATTAAAAGGAAATTAAGGGGCACCGCAGATATTTGGCGGGACTTCTTACAAACCTTGTAAGTCTGTTCGTTACGAGGCAAGGTTTTAGGATAGCACTTGAACAACCGTTTTGAGGAAAATAACTCTACTGTTGAATAAAGATGATATGAACAGTTTCCAGTATGGGAAAGTCCAGGGAGGCAGTCGCGTCCACTTATTTTTATTATTACAATGGAAGATAAACGGGGTTACTCGTAGCAACTGGAATTCTCGCAGCTTCCTTGGACTCGTGTTCTCGATTACCTAGCAATGTATGCAATTCGTTCCGGTTACCTATAACTGGAATAAAATAAGTGATGCGAATTCTATCGGCGTTGCAGTGGTTTTCGCCGGTGGATCGCGGCGTGTGGTGGAATGTTCAGGCTTTCGCAGGAATTGTGGATTTGGCTTTACTTTCCTTGGCAGCGAAGTTGGGTAAAATTGCCAAATTTCAAAACGTTATAAAACATTTATGATTAGTAGCTAACCTTGTATCGATATAAACAATTGTTTAGTGCCGCAAAACCTAGGGTGCTGCGAGTGATTTTTTTGAAAATTATGCAATACTTTGATGTATTTAATTAAATAGATTAAAACTTCAACACCTTATAACTTTCTTAGTTTTCCAGTTATTTTGATCAATTTAGTATCAGGCGGTAGCTACTAAAATTATCTAAGGGGCTACAGTTCGAAGTTTTGTTCAAATTTGTTAGAAGTGATTTTATTATAAAATAATTAAATTGAATCTAGGCAACCAATATTACTGGTTTTGTAATTTCTGTAAAGAGTCGCTAAGTACTTAAAGCCGATTATAACAGATTACACAGGATTCTTTGAAAACCCTATTGTGTAGATGTACAACAGCATATCCATGCTTGTTCACTTATTCAGAATAATTTTACCTATATTGTCACCCATCTGCTAGTTTTCAAATTGGCACTGATTTGTTAGAAGTAACTTGATTTGCAATAACTTTTTATTTAAACTTTGTATGAATGTTAAATCAAGATAGAGGACAATAAAACAATTAAAATAGTACTATCCTTCGTTTTATTAACATAAGGCAGGTACTTTATTGGTATATTCAAAAATTTCTTACATTATAATACTACTTACATTACTATAAATATTTACATGCTAGTTTTCTTATAGATAAATTTCGTGCTTGGCGTGAATCTACAATCTCAGGTAGCAATGCAAACAAGTAAAAATTAATTAATTTAAATTGCATGTTTTTTAACCAAAAATTGTGATCGTATGCAATTTTTTGGATTAATATATCTTTCGGGGTATATACCACAAAGTAGCAAAATTTTTTTCTGGCTACATGCATTTGTCCTTGTATCTGATACATGTAATTGTGGTTTGTTTTTAATTGAATATTAATTTCCCCATCTGCCGCGATTACTTTCGTACAAGACGTAATGATTTTTTTTTCTACAGCTTCTTCAATTTTTAAGTGGCGGGCTGCGTATGGACATTTGATTTCAATAATGGTGTCATCGTCTATAATTCCGTCCGGCGATGCACCGATAAATGGATAATCTGCGTCAACAAATAGACCGGATTCCGCTATCACTAAATTAGTTTTTTGCGAGAACGTCGCTTTAGCTTCCGGTTCTTTTGCTATTCCCCATTCAATTGCCTTGGATTTTATAACAATGATTTTATTTAAAATAGTTCGTACTAGATTGCAGGTGTCTGTATTTTGACGCATTTTGCAAATTGAACCGAAAGTGCTGGCGGTTATTCTGGCCGCTCTCTCTTTTTGCCACGCAGGATTTGTACTTTACCCTATGGTACTATTAAATACAGATTGGCGATTAACTTCAGTTAAATACTTCAGAAACTTGTTTTTTTTTCCATAGCTAGTTCATACTCCGTATTATCATTTATTATTTCTTCAGGTACAGCACCGTAATCACCATCTTCGGTATTACAAACGGTTTTTTTTTCGTGTACACATTTTATAAGGAATTCTGTTTCTCAGATTCTCGGAATATTTTTTTGTATGCACAGCTATTCTACTCTATTTTGCTGTGAAAGACTGTTAATCCCTTCTTATCATTATCATTATATTGTTTGTTGTATAAACTTTCTAATGATGTCTATTTATTACTTACCTAACCAAAAACCCTTATCTCATAGGGTAGGTACTTATGTTAATGGAATAATAATATTCTTGGTACAAAGGAATCGAAATTGTTGTATTACGCTTTCGGTATTTTTTCCGTAGGTATTTTTTCCTCTAGGTATTTTTTCCTTAGGTATTTTTTCCTTAGATTTTTTTCCGTTTATGGTTTACTTTTGGTCGCTTCGATAATTCTTTAATTCGTTGACAAAAATTGCGCAATATGCGGTTTCTACATTCAATTTTTTCAACAAAGAGGTTGGGACCATATGGTTTATTTTCTTTTATTTTTTGTAAACGCTGCTATCGCCGTCTCCTATAAGCCGTATATATTTTAAATTGTGCATTTCTATAGAACACTTGAAACCATCCAAAATAATTCCCGATTCAATAGCAGTTGAAGCTTCTGACCAATTTTTGTAGCATTTATGTTGTGGAATCGCTTCGTTTCTAGTCCCGTATTTTTCTCAAAAACAGCAATACTTATTTTTTACTCCTAGGTAAAGAATTTTTTTTTTGTTCTGGCACCAATTATACAACCTACGCCAGAAAGTGCGTTGTAGTTGATTTTGTAAGACCTTTTTGCCCAGACTCCATCTACAATAACTGTAGTAAAAGGTACACCTTCTTCGTCTACATCTCCCGTTTTTTTGACCGAAGTCCCATTTTGAACACCCTATATTCCCTTTCACTTGAAAAAATCAAAAACGGGTAGTAGTCGCTTGCTGGTCACAAGAGAATTGTAAAACAAAACTATTTGTAGAAAGATTTAAATTTTATACCGAACAGGGCATTACTGTTAATCTGTGTGGTCATTAGAAAGCTACGCAGGTAAAGTAAAGCCTTAAGGACAGCTAAGAGGATTAACACGAATGGCACCACCATGAAAAAATTTCATTTAGAACAGGTAACTTTGCATACACGAAATCGAAACTTTGTGTAAGGAAAGTAGAGCCTTAAAGCGAGCACTAAACGAAAGCGCGGGTTTCCCCAGGCTGATGAAATGGTACTGCAATAGCCGTAGTAAATTCTTTAAACTACTTCCAATGCGGTGTTTTCCAGGTCAGGAGAAAATACGTAAATACGTTTTAAATGTTCGGGATAAACTAAAGGCAGGATTACACTAAACGAAAGCGCGGGTTCCCCCAGGCTAAGTCCGTGTTGAATGGAGGTCAATTAAGGGAGACACTGTCAAAGCGCGGGTTGCCCCAGGCTTAAGTCACTGTTAAACGGAAAGCAATTACTGGATTTCACTGTTAAAACGCGGGTCGCCCCAAGCTAAATCAGTGTTGACTGGATTTCTAGGATTTTCAGGTATGCGGTGAACTGGGTTTAGTTAAAGGATTCGGTTAATAAGTTCATGTTACTGGACTGACTTTTAGACTGGTTTTGGAGCTGGACTTCCTTCTCCAGGTTTCGGCTTAGAAGTTTTTGGTTTCCGGACTGGTTTCTGGAGCTGGACTTCCTTCTCCGGTCTTCGACTCGGAAGTTTTCGGTTTCGGACTGGTTCTGGAGCTGGACTTCCTTCTCCAGGCTTTGCCTCGGAAGTTTATGAATTTTCCTCGAAAATTACTTTTTACTTTTATATGGCTGGTCCGGCTGTTCTAACTCGTTTTGGCGTCGTGTCGGGCCGGTAGGGAGTGGGATGGCTCATCGGTTTGCGACTACTAGCTCCACCAGCGCCTTCCCGGTGAAGCACTAACGCGGAAAGTTTCTAAATAAATTTAAAAACGCGTGTGGCCGGGAACTTCGTTACATTACATATTTCATAATTTTTAAGAGTTAACAAAGTGGTCAAATGTAATCGGAATTTGTACTATAAATGAATATGGATTATCTGTAGAACAGTTTTTCACAGCTAGCCATGAATATATGTATTCTTTTAATATTTTAATAAACCTTGTTTAGGGCAATTCCTTGAAAGTAAATGGAGGCCTTCGTCATTATATCATTCCGTTGGTTTTGGTATAATCAATGGATTTTTTCAATTTTCTTTAACTTATGATATGTTAACTTCTCTAGGTTTTCTATTCAGGTGAATACCGACACGGGGGTAGATAATGTTGTAAATTGGTTTAAAGCCGCAATTTTGGCCGTAAAACAATAAATATTTTAACTTCTACCGAGTTTTATTTATTAAGCTTCTTCTTCTTCTTCTTTTATTGTAGGCAGTAGCCTGTTTTTCTTCACACTAATTCTATGGTGTTTCTACA